>JAZHYW010019678.1:0-79235 GCA_037355805.1 Ixodes ricinus | reverse complement strand
CGAACCGAAAGCCGTAAACCCGAACCCGAACCGAACCGATAAAAATTTCGGTTCGACACTCTGGTTCTGCGTTCGATGTCTCTCCACATAATAAACATTTCTCAGCGACTCTTGACCCTCCTTATTCTTCGGGTGTTAGTTGAACAATGTTATTTATTCCTTTCGCTTAGAGAAATCTCCTACAGCTCTCATTTTTTACCCCAAAATTGAGAAGTTTAAACAGAATACGGATATGGTAGAAGCTGGGAGGGAGAATTTGAAAACGAACCTTATGTGAGACTTGCATGTTCAGCTTGTCCAACCCTGAAAAATAATTTTTCTTGTGGTGTACATGACGTCACCTGACACCACGAGTCCACGCCATCACGTCAAGCGACATTGTACCGAGTGACGTGACGTCACCTGATGCCATGACAGGGTACGTTGGCGTCACGTGACGTCAGTTACATCACGTGACACTATGCCACCTGACGTGATGTCACCTGGCCACGTCGCGTGATGCCATGTGACGCGTGACGTTATGTTATTAATGAGTGTAAGAGAGAGGGGGGACACTTTATTTTAAGACAACTCCTAGTCCGAGTCGTCGTTATCTATAGAGGAGTCCAGGTGGGCGCCTGGTTGTGGTGTTGGTTCTTGTGTACCGAATCCCTTTGTGTGTTTGATATGGACCAACAGCAAAGGCCACAGGGTCGGGCGGAGTTCCTGTTGTAAAGCTGTCCAGCTTTCCCAGAAACATGAAGAGGGGGGGTGGAGCAAGAATATGGAGGTGGAGGAGAGCTAGGCTCTGGAACAATCCCTGTAAGTACGCAATACATCGGGATAACTTCCACATACCTGACACGTTGGTTTGCCCGGTCAGTTCTCAATATGGTGTGTTGAATTGGGGGTTGTGGGGATATTTATACAGCGTGTAGTTGGTCAGCCATTTTAAAGTTGCGACGAGTCACTCGCTGTAGATGAGCAATTTAGCCAGTGCAGTACAACCGCTAGCCTGGGGTCTTTAACGTGCACCACGCAGTAGTGATACACGACCGCACGCCGGTACGATGCTCATTCAGATCGAAACGGGCAGGGTGGGGCTCGAACCCAGGATCCCTGGGTTATATATATGGTGTGTTATGGCATCGTTGGGTGTACTTCATTTCAGTTTAAGTCCAGACGCAGTCGATGCTACAAGCGCGATCTCCGGCCTTTCAGCGTTGTTGCCAAGAACGCGCGCTCGTGTACTGCTAGCACTCTATGCCAGACAGATTAATGCTGCGTTCTTTCTAGTTAAAAGTATCGGTAGTGTGCCCACCGATGGGAATGGATGAGGACGGAAGGAGGAGCCTGTTGTCTTTGGCATCTTCGAGCCGAGTGCGACGTAGTTTTCGGTGTTCGGCCCTGGCTTCTCTGGGGCAGAAGGTCCCTGGCTACCTTTTGGGGTTGCTCGGTGGGACATGATCACTAGCTAAGGCATGAGCTCGTTCATTGCCCTCTATCCCGTGGCGTTCCGAGATCCACTCCAAGAGGACCTCAAGTGTAGGCTGCATATATGTATTTAGTGAGTGTTGCGCGAGTGTGGTTTGAAAATGTGTTTGCTATGAAAGCTCGTAACGCTCCTTGGCTATCTGTACGAATTGTAATGGTGTCAGTGCTGTGTGTGTGTAGGCAAATGGCCTCTGTAATTCCTTGAATTTCTGCAGTTGTAGGGATAGGTACTCCTGCGTGACTGCGGCTTGTCTGGCGTCTCGGTCCTACGACAGCCCTGGATGTCTTCTCCGTGGTATGAGCGTCGTCAACATAATAGGGGCCGTGGTCCGGTGTGGTTAGATGATCAGCACGGGCTTGTCGTCTGCCTTGGTGATTTTCTACATTCACATTCTTGGGAATGGACAGGACCTTGATGTTCGGAATAGAGTCCTATGGCGGCAGAGCTGGTTAAATGTCCGGCAGATACTGGATGTCATATCCAAGGCGTTGCAGGATAGACCGCTGCCTTGGGTGGACGTGGTGAGTCGATGGTGTTGAGCGTATTTATAGGCATTAATTCTTTTTCTTCGAGCGTGTTGTCCGTCGAGGCTGCTTGTAAGTCCGAGTTCTTGGCATAGGGTGGAACTCCGAGCTCTACTCGCTGGCACCTTCGTACTTTGACTTCTAGCTTGTTTGGTTTTGATATATTGAGACGAATGTAAAGGTAGGCATGCATGATTCTGGAATAAATGGTTGTCTCCATGACTTTGTCCACTTCGTGTTTTTTTGCGACTGGATTTGCGTTTAGTAATCCTGTTCATCCTGTGTAGGACTTCATGCGTCTGCTGCGTAATCCGTTTCATCTATTTTGCATTGCCTCTGTCTTGTTGCCAATAGACGCCCAGAATCTTGATGAAATGTCTTCGTGGGACGGGAAGCCCATTCAGGTGGAGCTTGATAGAGTTTCTGTTGGTTTTGCCAGTCTTGCGATAGGAGTTGAGGAGTACGACGCATTCCGACTTCTCCGGGGAGCAATGTAGGCCTGTATTTTGTGCTGCTATGACATTGAGGCTCCTTTGCAAGGCTTACTCTTGCTCCTCGGAGTTTACCTGGATACACCAGAGAGTAGTGTCGTCCGCATATATGGAATGTTTAAGGTTAGAAGCCTGATTGACCATGTTAGGAAGATTTTTCATGGCAAGATTAAAGAACGTCGGTGAGAGTATCGCAACCTGGGGTGTCCCTCGATGTAGGAGAGACGCCTCGGATGGTTGGCCATCTGGCCCCAGAATGCGAATAGTTCTGTCAGTGAGAAAATTCTTGATACACTGAATCATACGACAAGCAGGATTGATCTCTGCCAGGTTTTGCAGGACGGCAATGTGTAAAATGTTATCGAAGGCTTTTTTTATATATCTACACCCTACGATTGTGCGAATTTGAACTGCGCTGAGGGTAGCGCATACTTCACTCGTGTATCATATTGGCCACATCTTGAGTGCTGGCGTGTTTTTGAAAGCAGATGAGGGTGTGAGTCCGTAGGTCGGTGTTTTCAAGATGCCATTCTAATCTTGTGAGGACCATTGTTTCCTTGAGCTTGCTCGTGCATAACGTCATGGAGATGGGGCGTAATTTTCCTGGGTTGTTGAGGGAATCTCCTAATTTTGATAACATGGTTTAGTATGCTTCATTCAATGTGGGTGATATTTGGTCAGTTTCATATGCTTGGTTGATGATTTCCATGAGTTTTGTTTGTTGGTTGTCAGGTCGGTTCCGTAGAATACCATGCGTCATCTTGTCCGGTCCAGGGGCAGTGTTGCACCGCAGTAGGTACAGGGCGTTTTGAAGTTCTGTTGGAATAAATGATGAGTTGGTTACGTGTCTTGTGCATTACTTGTAGTGGGAATGTCAATACCTTGCGGGTCAAAAGCTGGATAGAAAGTCTCTCGGATTTCCTTGATCAACTCTTCCATCGTACAGTCTGCTTGTAGTTGGTAGCGTTGCAGAGCGTATCGGGGTTTCGGTTGGCCGTGTAGCGCTCGGAGCATGTGCCATACCTTGGCGGTGTGCAGTAGCCCATTCATGTCGTCGCATAATTGTGTCCAATCTTGCACTGTTAAGTGTCCAACGTATTTTGCTTATCCTGCGTAATGTCGTATATTCTGCGCTGTATTATTTTGTTGTGCTTTTGTTGTTGTTGTTGTTGTTTGTTTGTTTTTGCCAGCGTTTAATCAAGCGTTGTCGCTTCGTACAAAGGGCTAGAAGATAGTTGTTGACATGGGGACAGTCCTCAGTATTGGTATTTATTTACTTAGGTTGTTTCTGGATAGTGCTGTAGATGAGTCGGGGCCAGTCCAGCGGGTCGTCTATGAGGTCTTTGCAGTCCTCAAATTAGCTGGGGGCCTTCGGCCAGTTCACGATGTTAGTCCGATTGTAATTAATCATGCGAGCTTCCCGTTGTTTCTATAGTTGGATGCTGATCTTCAGGATATAGTGGTCACTTCCCAGAGGATCTCGGTATTTTCTTATGTCGCCAGGAGGTGGCTCCTGATCCATGTAAGATCAAGTGTCGTGTCCTGATCTTGTGCCGTGCCAATTCTTGTAGCTTGTATAGTATCGTTGAGTAGCACGAAATACTGAGTGTTTGTGAGGTTGTCCAATTTTGGTCCTAGTGAAGTAGTTTGAGCATATCCCCATGCTACGTGGTTACTGTTGAAGTCCCCCAGCAGAAGTGTAGAATGCTGTCTACTAGGCCTGGCTCGTAAAAAGGTGAGTTTTACTATGGTTCAGGCTTGTTGATTTGGTGTCCAGTAGCAGTTACCAATATCGATTGCCTGCCCATCGATATCTGATGCCGTAGCAACCTGCTCTGCGGTGTTGCTGTTGATGTGTGTCGCCTCTAGTTGGATGGTTGGGTTGGATTTTCTTATGTACCTGGTTGTCATGGCTGGGATGTTGGGTACGGCTGTTCCTCGTTGCTTTTGCGGAATACTTGGCTCCACGAAGCAGTCGTAGCCGCGCATTGGAAAGGTTCCCCGGGTTTCTTGGAGAACCGTGATGTCGGGTTCTGTTTTCGTAAGACGCATGTGCTGCACTAAGTGCTGTTGTTGTTGTTGTTTTTTTGTTGTTTTTTCTGACACGAGTTTCTACATTTCCACTGCCACTTTGTAAGATGTGTGTGGTGTTGTGTTTTGATGGGGTGTTTTTGTGTAGAGTTAGTTGCCAGTCTCGTGTTCTATGGGTTGTATGGCTGGGCATTTGTGCGGTGGTGTATTTTCTTCAAAGTACTGTACTCAATGTTGAAGTGCTTCATATTGTTGTGTGAAGGGGGAAAGTGTTGTGTTTATGATGCGTGTAAGCTGCTCCTCGGACATGCGTGCAAGAGCCTGCTGTAGTTTTTGTTGGATTAATTGTTCGATCTGGGCGGTGAAGCTCTCTGCGTAGCGGATGGAACAATGTGTGTGTGTGTGGGGGGGGGGGAGGAGGAGGTGGGTGTCGGAGTGAAAAGTGCAGAGCCGGACCGCTCACCGGCTCCATCGTGGTTGTCTGCGATGGATGATGTCCGGTGATCGGTAGAGGCGGCTATTCCATCTGAGAGGCTGCTGGGATTGGGGTCCCCGTTGCTGGTGGTAATGGGGTCATCCAGGCCTGTTGGAATGGTGCTGGCGCGCGCTCGTCTTCTCGCTTTCTCTATGACCGATACATGCTTTGGTGGATGTGACATTAGCTCTTAAAGGAGCACAAAAGTGCTTTTTGAGATCCTTGTTTTACTGTCATATCTCAATCTACGAGCTCTAAGCATCCTAAAAAAATGAAATTACATTCATGTGCTGCCGATTTGGGTATTAACAAAGTTATCAAAGTTCCCGACACTTACCGTTGGCGCAGAACGACAGATGGCGCTACCGAACCCTGCATGGACGAGCGGCCAACCACTTCCACTCGTTTATGCGGAATCCATCGCTCGCGAGTAGCTGACAAGCGCAGTCCGTCGTTCAACTACATTGTCTCGAATGACAATTGATGACGCGACGAAAACTGAAGCAAACTAGAGGTTTAATGAGGCGAACTTGTGCCCAAAACAAAATAGATAAAGGCTAGCGTCAAAGGCGTCAATGTCGGCGAAACAGCAGGATCGAGCGCTGGGGCGAGACTGACTCCGGCTTCCCACGCAAAGCACCTTTTGTAGCCTCGTGGGTTTCTGGAACATTCGGCACAGAATGTTCGGCACGTAGTACATTCGTAACTCGATCAGACGAGAAAGTTCTCGAATTTGTGACAACTCCAAGTAGAAAGGATAAAAAAAATTCCGCTCCCTGGAATCGAATTTAGATCCTCCACGTGACAGCCAGGCACGGGAACCATTCGCCCTCGTACGCGCTCGCTCAGCGACGCGCGTGGCATTACTCCCCCTTTTAAATGCGCATCGTCTCGATGCGACGTGCCGGGAAACAAAGCAGCAAAACAAACATAGTAATAGCAAACTACGGATGCTTCTATAACAATGTCCTATCGAGCGCAGTACGGAAGCAGAAATCACAGTCCTGTCGAGCGTAGTACCGCTTGAGGCGCACGGCGTGGACGACATCCGGTTGCAGAGGGCGACGTGATGAAGTCCGTGTACCGTTGTGCATCACCTCGTAGTTCAGGACCCCGAGTCGCGAAGCAACTTGTAGGGTCCGAAGTACCGTTTTAACAGCTTCTCGCTTCGACAGCGGCGGCGAATAGATGTCCACATTCAAACTGTCTCCGGGCTCAAAGTGTACGTCGCGACGACGAAGGTTGTAGCGACCAGCGCCGACCTGTTGATGGTCTTGGATCCGAACTCGGGCGAGCGGACGGACTTCTGCTAGTTGCGCAACCACCTGGGTGTCGTCACTTCCGTCGCTAGCTGGCTCGTGAGGTAGCGTGGCGTCAAGCACCGCGCTCACCTTTGAAAATTAATTTCTGCAGCCTCTATGCACCAAATTGAAAAATAACCTCGGTATTCGTGATCCTGGCGGCCAAATGAAGGCGTTATTTTTCCTGAAATACAGAACAGCTTGAGTTTCCTTGAGGCTACTTCAATCATGCGACTAGTAACTCCAAGTAATCGAAATAGTGATCAAAATATCAGTTCTTTCCAACTAATTACTTTAAGTTATCAAAAGTGTAAGCGAAACGCGACCACTAAAGACAAATAAGTGCATGTATATATATTGTGGATTCAAATGACTGACGCTGGGACAAAATTCGGCAGCAGTGGGATTAAATTGGTTGGCGCGTGAAATAAATTCGATGGAGCTCCGATTAAATTGATCCTCGTTTGGATCAAAATGAGCGCGAAAGCCTGTAGTTCACCCAGTTCAGGCGAATCGAACAGCTTTATACTCTGTTTCATACTTAGCGTGCAACGCTGTCAAAGCTACTGGCGCGAGCGCGTGTCTTCATCTATGGTTTTGTTTGCGCGAGAGCGCGTGCAAATGATCAAGGAGATCAAGCCCCAAGCTCGCGCCGGTAGCTTTGACAGCGTTGCACGCTAAGTATGAAACAGAGTATAGGGCCTATTCACTGGCCGCCATATTTGAGGTCACTGTTTAGAGCGCATGCTCAGAACGAGCTCACATTAATAGGCTGCCAAGACCGGCAATCTTGATGGTGCGGGGTGCACGTTGCAAAATAACTGTGGAAGCTAGCCATCAGCACGTGCTCAGCATTAGCGCACACGGATATGGCCGCCAGTGAATACACCCTATATAAAAGACCATTTTTAAAGATGTCGTCAAAGGGAGGGAGGGAGCGAGCGAGCGAGCGAGCGAGCGAGTGAGCGAGTGAGCGAGTGAGCGAGTGAGTGAGTGAGCGAGTGAGTGAGCGAGCGAGTGAGTGAGTGAGCGAGCGAGTGAGTGAGTGAGTGAGTGAGTGAGTGAGTGAGTGAGGGAGTGAGTGGAGTGAGGAGTGGAGTGGAGTGGAGTGGAGTGAGTGGAGTGGAGTGGAGTGAGGGAGTGAGGGAGTGGAGTGAGGAGTGGAGTGGAGTGAGTGAGTGAGTGGAGTGAGGAGGAGTGGAGTGGAGTGGAGTGGAGTGGAGTGAGTGAGTGAGTGAGTGAGTGAGTGAGTGAGTGAGTGAGTGAGTGAGTGAGTGAGTGAGTGAGTGAGTGAGTGAGTGAGTGAGTGAGTGGAATGGAGGTGAGTGAGTGAGTGAGTGGAGTGAGTGAGTGAGTGAGTGAGTGAGTGAGTGAGTGAGTGAGTGGAATGGAGTGAGTGAGTGAGTGAGTGAGTGGAATGGAGTGAGTGAGTGAGTGAGTGAGTGGAGTGAGTGAGTGAATGGAGTGAGTGAGTGAGTGGAGTGAGTGAGTGAGTGAGTGAGTGAGTGAGTGGAATGGAGTGAGTGAGTGGAATGGAGTGAGTGAGTGGAATGGAGTGAGTGAGTGGAATGGAGTGAGTGAGTGGAATGGAGTGAGTGAGTGAGCGGAATGAAGTGACTGAGTGGAGTGGAGTGAGTGAGTGGAATGGAGTGAGCCTTCATCACACTACACATGGCATATACCACGTCATTTATTCGACAGGAACTGGTTACGTTTTGGTTGTACAGAAATATTCAACCCTGGACAATTTTAAAATACCAAACATTGGCACACGTATAACTTTACTTTGTATGCGACTTGTAGGCAAAGAGTAAAATTGTAAACAGTACGGCGATCTTGACAATAGGGATGGCAGATATGAGTGTCTTAACCTCGCCATTAAAACATTCGATTTGCACGACACTTTGTTGAAGATCTTTGATTGTATCACATATCAAAAATCCTTCTGCGCACCAGCACCCTCTTTGAATAGGTACCAAAAACTCTCTGAAAAAACAACAGCAGCAACATTGTTTCATAAACGGGCTCAGACAACTTCTGGCATTCTCCCTCATTTAGGGTTGTGACATCTGAATTCCTGCTCGCTCCAATCTTCCGGTATCATTCGGACTGATTGTTTGCTACCACGCCAGACGGGATAGACTTGAGCGGTGGAGACAACAAACACGATTCACTGGCACCGGTATCACGTACATTAAAGCGACGTAAATTAATGAAGTCGTGCTCGCGATTGATCAGCAAGCACTCAAGCGAGCAAAGCCGTAATCGGAGTTACACTCTCCTTCGGGCAAGCTAGCTCTACTGAGATGTCATGATTTGTTCAACACAGCGTCCTCAGAGTCTATATTTGACATCGTAAAGGTCGAGCTATGGAAAAGGATTGACGTAAATCCCCTTTGATTTGCTTCTTTATACGAGAAACGTGAAGAACGCCATTGCAACCATTGACGCGTATTCCACGCAGCCCTTAGAAGAACATTGCAGCACACAACATAGTCACTGGCTGCTTAAGAAGCGAAGGGCGCGGCGAGTCCCCTGCATCTCGTTGTCGCTCGGCAGCCAATCAGAGCGCGGCATTAGCCGATAAGAGCGCCCAAGGACCAATCACGAAGCGAGAAGCGAGAACGTAACACGCCACATCCTGCGTTTCTGTCAGTGACCCTACTGACGTGGCCTATCAACACTCTAAAAAAAAGTCCGTGCGTCTGCTTTCCCGCACAACACTCGGAGAGCCAATCACCGCAACTTACGGAGGCATGTCAGCGAATGACAATGCCGAAACATATGTTTAGACCAAAAAACGCAGTCTGAGTAGTGACATTAAGCAATGCAAGCGTGACGTTCTGCATTGCTTAATGTCACAACTCAGACTGCGTTTTTTGGTCTAAACATATGTTTCGGCATTGTCATTCGCTGAGCTTCCTCCGTAAGTTTCGGTGATTGGCTCTCCGAGGGTTGTGCGTGAAAGTAGACGCATAAACTTTTTTAGAGTGAAAGTGCTACGTTTTTGCTGTTGACTTCTTTTAGAACTCGCTTGTGACACGTGTCTCTCGCGGTCAGACGACATTAGCTGCGCGTATACGTGAAAAACGACAGTCGTGCATTGAACAGAAAGCGTTCAACTATGATACGGTAGAACAATAAAAGCTAGGAGGCCTGTGCGCGCGTGATTGATTCAAGTCGGATTCCACTCGATATAGTAGCGAGCTTTAGAATAGCGCGCCCAAAAATCTTTGCGCACACAAAAAGAAATAGCGTAGTCGCCACGTGACAATCCAGAACGTGGTTTGGACTCGGCGGATGCGCAGAAGAGGTGACGACGCTGTTTATTTGCCTACGCAAAGCTTTTGGGTACGCTGTTTTAAAACTCGCTAGTATCGCATTCGCGAAAACCTAGTCATTATACTTGTCGAACTTTAAGAAACGCGAAGAATGAACAGCTCGATATCCTTCATATTAATTTACACGTGAGATAGTACGTTTTGAATAAATGTGAGGCACCATAATGACAGTGTGACCATTGACTGCAACGAAATATTTCATCACTGGCCTCGCGACATACACCGCCGCGTGGTGCACCGTCTGTACCTTGGTTTCTCAGGGACAATTATACCATCGTGACCACACCCATTAGAAGCAAATTTGATCTGTAACATTACTTGTGGGAAATCCATCGGCGCAGAAGATGTCTCGTGAGCATGAGTAGACATAAAGGCACGAAGAGAGGAATGAACTAAGAAACACCCGCAGGCATACGTAAAAAATGCCCCCACATATGTGGAGAGTAAAGGGTTTTGGGCTGACCATACACTGGACAACAACGCTCAACACTGTTGAAGAGCTGACGGTTCATATGTACAAAAAGCCAGCTCTTCCATCTGCACCAAGTAGCATTCAGCAGCAACACTTCACATGACTTCATTTGCACAGTAGCGTCAGATTTATGGGACAGCCCTTCTCGATCAAACACCGGCATTCGACAGCAAATGCGTCATCTGTGAGCGGTACACAGGTTCGGGAAACTCCTTACGCCGCAGCATGACGAGGAGACCACGACATGACGTAGCTGCGTCCCGGGCGTCAAACAGTGCACGGCGGAAGCCAATACGTGGATACAGATCAGGCTAAGTTCATGGAAGCAGCGGCACTGGAACTAAGGCGTGCCAACACTCGAAGCTTTGCTCGGGAACCCTGATGACGTCCAGCCAGTGCTGGAGCTGCGCCGCCTTGCAGTGCAAGCCCAGTTCCAGACCGCCTGGATAGATGCATGAAGTGAAAACGGGTACGCTTCAACCTAGAGCCCCTAGTATCAAGTTGTTACATGGACACCCTTAACTGCAGTTAACTCGCCTTTAACTGCTGTTACGCTTTCCCACAGTTACCGCACTATATAATTTCAGACAGCTATTTCAGAAGTAGTGAAGGGTGGGCGTGCACAGCTTTGATGAGCGTTCAAGATGCGCAAGCGCACGTGCGCCCATGGCTTTGACCGCATAGCCTCAAAACGTTGTCCAAAAGTATAGTGGGGTAACTGTGGCTTAGCGTAACTACAGTTAAGTGAGCCCGTGTAAAACGGTTTGCTTAGAGAAGTGGTTCTCAAAGGGGGTCCGCGGACCATTCGGGGTCCGCGAAGGCATTCTAAGGGTCCGCAGAAGCCGTCAGTCAAGCCCAGCAATAAAAGTTGCCTTTTCTCATATTCAGAAGAAACGTTCCGATTTTCGGGTGTGTTTTCTCGTGTATATGTCAATAAGAGAAGAAGTCTAGTTCACACTAGCCCTTAGTTATATCCATTTATTAAATCACTTTTAGAATTAAACCATAACTTTTCCTTCCCCTCACCACGAACAGGGTCCTCTATCATATCCACCGATTCACAAGGGGTCTGCGAATCATCAATGCTTGAGAACCACTGGCTTAGAGTATCTGCACTTCATTGCCCGATTTTCTTGCGCGCCGCCATTTTCGTGCTCACTGCACAACGGATGCAGCTGTCGATCGTCCTGGGCTTTAGGTGTATACGGTGTCTGGAAGATCAGGCAATAGTGTGTTCCGTCGCTAACTCATTAAAGACTTTACATTTATGGAGGACGAAAACCACAGTTCCTGCGATCTCAGATTAAGATTCAAATAACTGCAAACAATGGCCGTGTTCCCAAATTCACTCGATCCCACTCTAGGGTAAAGGTTCTGTCCTTTGGCATTCAAAAACCCACCCGCGTTCAGCGTTACTCTATTTGTCTTGTCACGTGACATGATCCGCCGGAGTAACTCGGATTCATCCGAGTAATATTTAGAACACAGCCAATGATTTTAAGCACGAAGATGGCTGAACTAGCTAATTCGGTGGCTGTACTTCAAACCTCGTCGCGAGCGTTGCGTCCCGCGCCCCCAGCCGTTCATTTGGGAATGGGTCCTCCCTAACTATAATATCGTCTTCCAGCCAGGTATCTAATTTATTGGCGAAGTGGCCATTTTTAACGATATACCGTCCCTCATTTGTGTTGTGTTACCATTTCTTGCGTTGCCACATTTCTCTTTACCTAAAGGCTGTTTATGTTACAACGTAATGGCCACTAGTCGCGGTCACGCTCTCCATGACACTCTCTTACTTGAGAGACAATACGAATATTGGATTGACTTCTCTCAGGCACTTCTCTCAGCATGACACGGCCCCTGCCGGTAATCCGGCGAAGCAAACAGAGCCAAGCCATGGTTTTCCAGCATCGGCGATTTTGTAAGCTCTAGCCAACTTCATCCTGGTTTCAAACGTGTTTATTGTGGTAGTGAAGTTTAGGAATTGCACGGGGTCGCTCAATGATATAACGTTGGAGTGTAAACAACCCTAGGGTACAATAGGTTAAATGAATGGAGATCATACTGGTCTCTTTTCAGAACTAGAGCGTTCCAACCTCTATTCATTTTTATCTTTTTTAACAAGAAATATATACGCAAGTTGCTTATTTTGATTTGAATCAGCAACAGACATTGATATTCATGAAAACAAACCCTTCTGTAGTCTCTGACAGCTCAAGAAACGCAGCGCGTCGTCAATAAATCGATCTTCCTTTTTAAAGATATATTTGTAATATTATTACTATACAATCACCATTTGTGTTTTCACGACCACCCATTACGAGGTATGAAACAAAAATAATGGCATCGGCAGCATTCGCTCTCAATACGTACCTAGGTACTCATCAACCCTCCCTTGGTCTTTGTCCCAGACCGAAATCTGGAGGAACTTCTTCTCGAGGTTGTCGTTCTCTTTCAGCTCAAACGCAAACTCCTGAGACCAAAAGATGTCAAAGAAAGAAGAGAAACCCACAGTTAGCCGCACCCGACAATACTTGCTATATTGTCGGTGACAGGCTAAGAAGTCAGTAGAAGCGGCCGCCTTTGGCAAGCACTCGTGGCCTTCCGTCAAGCTTTGACCGCGCGTGTGACGAAGAGCTACCAGAGGCAGAAAGCTCGCGCTGAAGGCGGAACGTCTACTAAATTCTTAACGTGTCATATGGTACCGTTTATTTTCCACACAACTTACATCATTTGATTGAGGGCTGAGCATCTTTTTCACGGTGCTCGTTTCACAACTAGGCTGGCTCGCACCTGGCTTCAGAGTTCTGCAATATGGCCAACAAAAACACTTGATATGAAGCGCTCATGAAATATTTTTAGAAGGTTGTAACGAATGTTTTTTGCCAAGGGTCAGAGCGAGTTGTTCATACAAAGTCGTAATAATTCAAATAAGAGATGTGTCCAGGACAAGTTGAAGGGGTTGTGAAGGAACTTATCATGCTTTTGTTTCTTTTCTTGTTTTTTTTTTTAGCAAGAGAAATATTGTCGTTCTCCTGGACGTTTCTGCTCCACTGGCAGTCATATTCGCAGTTGCAGTCCAACCTGCTGCTAAAGCCAATGCCGCCATTAGATACATTAAACTGGTTCACTATGTACCTTTTGTCTAACGGTGCCAAAATATAAAACACTTCTAGCATTGTTCCTTCTTACAAAGAAATCACAAAATACATAATGAAATTTGTCCTTCAGTACAGCCCGTTTCTGCACAAGAGCGACAGAGTTTTTCCTTGCACAAGAGATGTAATTAGTTCAGTATTGTCTAATTTCAGCTACTTATTATTTGCACTCTGCTATCCGCGATATTTTCAACAATAAAGCTTTACATAACGACATTGCCTCCAACGACAAATGTTTCTGGTCGAGTCGCTAAAGTTTCGAATAAATGAGTGAAAAGAACAAGAATAAATTTATTTTGTCCCTTTCCGTTCCTTGCATTCACCTCACTGCTTTATTCTTGTTTCCGTTCCATTTCCTCCATCAACATCAGACATGTACGTAACGCGTTACTAGTTACGAGTTACTTCTACCTTGTTACTTTTATCGGTAACGAGTAACCTATTTAGTTACTTTTTTTTAGAAAACGAGCGAGTAACGTACTTGTCTACTTTGAAGGCTAAGTAACGGGTGACGGTATTTCGTTACTTTTGAGGGGTGACGTGTACAACGCGGTTTAAACAGCCTCGTTTTAATTCCAACCTGAGTATAGCGTCTATTGCGACAAAGGCAGATGGGCAACCCGAAATACAACGAAACAGTATGACAATATAGCAACGTCTATCGCTGAACACGTCAGTCGAACTCTACAGCTGGGAATGTCCTTCACCCAGCGAACACAGTAAGCTTCGTTGGTTGAACCTTCTGGAATCGTGTACAGACCGAATGTAAACCCGGAGGTTGCAAACACACGAAGGCGGAGAACCCATTGCCAATTTGGAACTTGAGAAGCAAAGAGAATAAAAGAGAGTGGAGAATCCCAGATTAATCAGTTTCTTCCTGAAGCACAACACTGCCGTTCCTTCGTGCGCGTCAGTAGAACGACTCTTCAGCGTCGCCGGAGATGTATTCTCAAGGAAGCGGGGAAACATAACTAATAAAAAAGAAAACAATAAACCATGAAACAAAAGCCGTTGCGTATTTGGTCGTCAAAGTAACGACAAAAGTGACTAGATCATTTTGAGGAAAAGAAACGCGTGCCTTTTGAGAGTCGGTAACGGGTAACGTATTTAGTTTCGTTTTGAGCGAGTAACGAGTAACGGTATTTAGTTACTTCTTTTGTGTGTGTAACGTGTACATGTCTGATGACATGTACACTAACTACACCAACAAATTCAGAGAAAAAA
Organism: Ixodes ricinus; assembly: GCA_037355805.1. Taxonomy (NCBI): domain Eukaryota; kingdom Metazoa; phylum Arthropoda; class Arachnida; order Ixodida; family Ixodidae; genus Ixodes; species Ixodes ricinus. The sequence continues at coordinate 64,744 of JAZHYW010019678.1, read as the reverse complement.
GTAGTCCAAAATGCAAAGGGTCAAAAAAGCTAATAGTGGCTAGATTACAGCTCCGTGACATCCTCCGGATTCGGCTCGTCCTTGTTTAATCTATCAAGTCCTAGTAAGGGAATACAGTACAAATATATATATTTTAGAAGGTCTGTCGGCTACGACTTGGCAAGAAGAGAAAGGGCGGTACACTATTTCTCAAGACGCAGCCCTATCTCAACATCTGGGCCGGCTTTCTTGAAACAGTTTTAAGTAAGACAGTGCGAAAGAAAGCACTGCCAAAGGTAGCGCATGAGCGGGGTGGCACGGAAAGTCGAGTTTCAAGCGATCGCACACCCGAGCCTTCGCAGTGCTTTCTTTCACAGTCTTAGCTAAGACGTTGTTTCTATCAAGTAAGCCCTGGCACTCGTCCGTCCCCACGTTGGGCACCAAAAGACGTTGCGCACAACGAAGCGTCAGATCAAGTTTTGTTACATTCAATATACTTCACACAAAAAAAAAATATTAACGTTTAGGGTTTATATTTTATGAGGGAACGTACCAGCTGTGGTTCTGTCTAAATCTCTTCGGACACAGCCATGGTCGCTCGTCCTAAAGGGGATCCGACTCACATGCGCACAAAGGGCCCCGTGCCGGCGGCGGCGTGTCGCAGCCGCACGCAGCGGAGCAGGCCCACGTGGAGTTCCCGGCGCCGCCTGCAGTGCATCAGCGAGACCAGGACGCGGGGCCGGTCTGCGCAAAGGGCGTCCCGGTCCTGCACGCGGCACACACCACCCAACCACCGGGTCTGCCACGATGTCCCCAGACTCGGTCCATCCGCGCTTCGGTACGCCGTAACTCCGGGCAAATAGTAACACGCACATTGTGCACTAAACACGTTTTGAAAATAATACAAAATGGAGGTGGATAGCGTTTCCTCCCTATGTGCCTAGAATTATCCACGACATTAGACCTGGTGTAGGTGTAACAGCGCGTAACAACGAAGACTAAGAAAAGGAACACACAACACAGGACAAGAGCTGTTCCTTTTCTTAGTCTTCGCTCTTACGCGCTGTTACACCTACACCATGTTCAACTTCCACCAAGCAGCCCAGGTCTCTACTTTGTGACATTATACCCTTTAAGTAAATATCATATGGTACTACCATGAACTCTCCGCTACGTCATTTTTCTTTCTCTCTCCTAGAGCTAAATGTATAGGGTGGAGAGGAGAAACTATTACACACCGCCAGCGTAAAGCCGGGGTCACACTGCTTATACATGATACCAGAGCCGTATTTAGAGAAAGTTTGGTCAATGGGAGGAGCGGGCAGAGTCAGGGCGTGCACCAGACGCAGAGCGAGGGCTTGACCTGCTCTCTTGACCAACCAGAAGCCGAAAATAATACCCTAGCGGTGGTAGCAAGAAACAGTTCTAATAAATGAGCAAGAGTTAAATGTAGTAACTCTTCATGGTTGAAAATATGGTGCACGTGATGTTTCTATTATGATCATGCAAAAAGATGTAAGAATCGAATGTGCCGCTTGAACTCCGTTTTGCTCGGACGGATTCTGACCGCTCGGACGGCAGATTACCGGCCCTCGGCACCTGGCGTACGGATTACGTCGATCGTTCTGTGAGTCGCGCATGCTTTTTATATCTTCTATATATTTATATATCTTCCACCATGATTTTGCATGACCGTGATCTAAACATCACGTGACCGATATTTTCTGTCACCGAGAGTTCCTCTGACGCACTTATTATGTTTGTTGCTCGCGAACAACGCCAGGGTATTATTCGCAGCTCCTGGCTGGCCACATTCGAATTTGTGAGGACGCCCTGGAACACACCCAGCCTGTTTTCGGCCAATGGCGCCTTTTCATTTGCCTCCTATACTTCCCAAAGAATGACCAAACTCTCTTTACATACGGCTCTGCTCCATTCAAAAGAGAGTATGCATACAAATTTGAATGCGAGTCACCGCGAGATCTGTGCTTCGAATGCCGCAGGGCAATGAGTTCAAGGTGAAAACTTGTCACGAGGTATTCGAACCACAGATATTGCTTTGACTCTTGTTTGCAGACTGACTTTTGTATCATGAATGAGCAGTGTGACCCCGGCTTTAGGGTTCTTATTACAAAAACCTCCTTTACATTTAAAATGCATATACATGATTTGCTTGTGTTTTGAGCCCCGGTCGAAACGATGTTTTGTGTTTTGAGACCCAAGTGCAAGAAGGCGGTCGAGCTGGAATCGTAAGCAAGCATTTTAAAACCCTAAACTTTCGAATTAACAAAAATAAAAAAGACCGATACAGAGTCTTCATAGTCAAATCAGGTGAACACATATTACACTCAGCTAGGTCAAACGCGCACTGTTTGTATAGCATTTCCAGATTACCCTCAACAGCCGCCGACTTGAGAACATATGTTCGCAAGCAAGTATAGTAATGCCGAAGATTGCCACCTCAAAGCTGCCCTAGGTGGGTCGGCAAAGAGTGTTGGTTGCTTTTCTGCCTGTGGTCGCTGACAAGGTGAGGACGGCAGGGAGGAGCTTCAGTTGTTCCGCCCCTAGCGCGAGCTCCTTCCTACCTTCGGCAACGCTTCAGTGTCTCGTGGATCTCAAGCGCCCGAGCGCTCAGACAAAGCACGGAGGAACGCGAAGACCGCGTGCTGTAGGCAAGGCGTTGAAAAGACACGCCGTGTCGTTCTCGTTCCGTCAGTGACTGTAGGGGGTATTCGCTGGACGCCATATTTGAGGGCGATGTTTAGAGCGCAGGCTCAGAACGAGCTCACTTTACTAGGCTGCTAAGACCGGTAATCTTGGTGGTGCGAAATGCACGTTGCAAAAGAACTGTGGAAGCTCACCGTCAGCACGCGCTCATCAGTAGCGCACACAGCTACGGACCAAAACTTATACCCTTGCTCCCTTCTCTGCTTAGTATCGAAATATAAAAGCAGGCCCGGTTCGCGGCAGATTGACTGTAGTCCAGCTCGCGCACGACCTTCTGGTCTTCAGCACGTCCTCGTACCAGGCACTTGTCCAGGGCCACATTGAGCCAGCACATCTGGTTGGGGGTGAGGAGCGAAAGCGGCACCGTGGCCTCTCCCAACGGGTAGCTGCCGAACTGGTAGTCGTCCATGACCGTCAACCTGCGAGATTGTAAGCAGCGTTGACACCAAGAGGTATACTGTAAGCGAGCATCCCGATTTTCGGCTAAATTATTTTCGAGTTAATGACAAACTTCCGGGCGATTCTAACCAACATGTGACTGAAGAAGGCGAAGCATATCGAATTACAGCCGGGGCGGCTTCCTGACGGCGAATATTGAAATGTCCCCTCCTGCGCGCTGCCATCTTTGTCTGCTGGGCTGTGGAACGCGTTCTAGAAATGAACAGAAGATTGCTTCTTCAGAATATTAAGACAATGCGCGTGCCTTCCCAGCCCAGTGACTCGGCATTTGTCGCCTGTGCGATAAGGACTGGAAAAGAGTATGCACGAATGCAAAAGCATACGGCAAGTCTAGTTCGGCCCACCTGAGTTTCCTTGCGTCGAGGGGTTCGTCAGCGTGAAACACAAGCGTTTCCCCGAACTCGGGGTTGATGGTCTTGTGCAGCGTCTTGGTCTGCTTCGTGTCCCCCTGAATCACAGGAAATGGAGAGAGTGAGAAAGAGGGAGAAGTGAAAGTTGACTGCAGAAACATAGCCTCCTCTGTTAGCGCCGAGGTGTTTCGGTGGCGCCCTCTTATGGTTTCCATCCGTGACGTCACGACTGGGATTTGCCTCGCCGTGACGTCACCAGTTGTTACCCTGGCTACTTACCATCAGGTGCGACGGCGAGTTCGGTGGTGTGTTTAAAAAGCACAGTGGAAGCTAGGAGCCATCGCAATCCGAAACTAACACCGTCAAAGTTGACAATCTGACAATGCTCATATGCCCAGTGGTTGTGTGCCAATCGTGGAAAGCTGACCGCAGCGACGCTTTTGGTCGCGCACATCGCTAATACTGACAAAGTCTGGCAGAAAGTCACGTGAAGCGGCCACCAGAAGTGAAAAGGTAGAGCGGCAAGCAACGGATAAGGAGAGAGTCACATAACGGGTGCCCCGCTGCGGCGAGACGCCGAAACACACTCATTTAGTTAAACATATAAAATAGCGCAAAAAAGACAAGGAGAAGAAGTATACAGGACTAGCGCATGTCCTGTATACTTCTTGTCGTTGTCTTTTTTGCGCTATTTTATATGTTTAACTGAGATGAACCGACTAGCCCAACAACGTACCCAACTACTACGCATTTTTCTCCTGTTGTCGAGCGTAAATAGAACGCCAGCCCTTCCCCATTCCTCCGTTTCGATTTCGTCTGTTTCGCTTGCGCTCAAAATTACTACACGGATGAGTTCAGGTAGTTGGTTATTGTACATTACGGGTGGAACCAGCTGAACAATGAGCTTCAATAACCCTGAAGCCTCAAGTAAACCTCTTTCTGCAGGCCGCCCTCACGGCTTAGTATAAATAGAAGGAAGGAGGACAATTTATTAAAATAGTTGGTAGTCCAGCGGTAGGTTGTCTTTTCTGTTTCTCCTTCCCTCATTTTTCAGCTGATTCCACCCGTAACGCTCAAATTGCGGGGCAAACTGTCGGAGCTGATTGATTACAGATTACAGATATTGATACACGGGAACAGCGTCGAAAGGTCAGTATCCCCTGCTTAGAGTTTTCGCCGGTCCGTGCGCCATAGGGCACACAACTGCCCAGACAACGCAGATGGTCCTGAGGACGTCGTCAGCTGGTCTGTGGCTGTGGGAGTGCGGCAGTGAGTGCCGAGGACTGTGGCATAGCCTCCGCCACAGTCCTCGGCGGCCACAATCGCCGTAGCCTCGAAATCATCAGCCAGTCGCATAGGTTTCTCCCGAGCCATAGCGAACAGTGTGTTTCGGGTCCTCGCCACTCAAAAGCTGTGCTCTCACTACCACATTTCCCTGAGAAATTATCTGTACTACCAGATACTCGGGCTCTAAATCTGCGACCAGGCGCTCTATGGCTACGTCATCGAACCGCCAGGCTTTGCGAGTATAGAGGAGGCTACGGCAGAAACCATTATTGTTGGTTGTCAATGAACTGCAATAGCATTCGTTATGAGACTCACGACGCAGCTCACTGTGAATACGACAGCGCAAACTTTGAGTAAACCACTTTATTTTATGAATAGTTTACGACGTAATCATTGACGTCAGCGCGACTGCAGCGCGCCACTTGGAAATTGAGTGATTGCTTCGTTTCAGTGTAAGCGTTTAATGTTCAAGCTGTTTCACGACCATCATTGCAGTTTCGTGTGTGTGTCTTGTCCTGTCTTTGTGTAATCTGGCTCTACTGTAATCGATTAGTGTTCAAGCTGTTTCCCTACCATCGTTGACCATGTACCAACTAGCTCAACTCGACCCGATAATTGCTTCGTAGCTTGGGCGCAAATGTGATTGTGTGCGTACTGCCGCTTCGTGTATGCGCGACGCGGGTTAATCTGCTTGCTAGGACAACGTCGAGGACGACGTCCTAGAGCACGACGTCCTAGAGAACGACGTCAAAAACGACGTCTAAAACGACCTCTAGAACGGTTTCTATGGCGATCTCAAGGACGACCTCAAGGACGACGGCGAAAACGACGTCCTAGAGGATGACGTCAAAGACAACGTCAAGAACGACCTCTAGGATGACCCCTAGGATTATCTCAAGGACGACCACAAGAACGAACTCTAGGACGACGTCGAAGTCTAGGTCCTAGAGTACGACGTCATTAACGACGTTTAGGACGACGTCTAGGACGACCTCTAGGACGACCACAAGGACGAGGTCCTCATACGCGCGGCGCCATGCGTATGCGGACGTTGAGCGTATACGGACGTATTAAGGTATTTAGAGAAACAGAGAAAAGAAGAACAGGACAGAAACGAGCGCCAATCAAAGCTATGTTTACTGACAGGAAAAGGGGAGAGAAAGAAGACAGAACGATCCCCAGCCGTATATGTAGAGAGTTTGGCCATTCGTTGGGAAGTATAGGAGACAAAGGAGGAGGCGCCATTGGCCGAAAGTGGGCCGGGCGTGTTCCAGGGCGTCTTTACAAATTCGAATGTGGCCAACCAGAAGCCGGAAATAATACCCTGGCGGTGGTCGCGAGAAACAAACTTAATAAGTACGTCGGAGTAACTCTCAGTACACTCTCGGTGACTGAAAATATGGTGCACGTGATGTTTCAATCACGGTCATCAAAATCCTGGTGGAAGAGTGCGACTAGCGGAACGATCAATGGTCAACCTAATCCGTATGCCAAGCGCCGAGGGCCGGGAATCTGCCGTCCGAGCGGTCGCACTCTGACCGAGCAAAACAGAGTTGAGTGGCACATTCGTTTCTAACATCTTTCTGCGTGATCATGATCGAAACATCACGTGCACCCTATTTTCAACCATGAAGTGTTACTACATTTCACTCTTACGCACTTATTAAAACCACATACCAACATATACCTATGATTAAAACTGTTTCTCGCTACCACCACTAGGGGATTCTTTTAGGCTTCTGGTTGGCCAAAAGTGCATGTCAAGCCCACTTTCTGCGTCTGGTGCACGCCCTGGCTCTGCCCGCGCATCCCGTTGACCAGACTCTGGAATGATCCACCGTGGACACGTGCACCTACAACCAGCCCCGTAAATAATAGTGGCTTGTTCATCGAGACTCGTGTGGGGCCTTCATTGTCTGTTAAAGGAATTCTCTTTCCTTCTTTGACAGCGTCACGGATTCGCCGGGCTGGTGGTAGATGCACCTGTCCGCGGTGGATCATTCTGTCTTCTTTCTCTTTCTTTTAATTTGTGGCGCTGTCAAACAAGGGAAGAGAATTACTTGAACAGACAATTAGGGCCCCACACAAGCCTGGATGAACAAGCTACTATCATTCACGGGGCTGGTGGTAGATGCACGTGTCCACGGTTGTTGTTGTTGTTGTAAGCGCTTTATTGACCATAGTACAGGGTAAAGGGAATAGGGGAGTGCGTCGAGTAGCTCTTGGCTTGGACGCTGGTACATTGGGCGAGAAGGGAAGGGATGAAACACTTAAGAGGTTGTGGGGAAGGGGATACTTTTAAACAAAAAAATTAGCAGTAGACGTCGATGCCCGCCTCGAAGATGAACTTAAGCAGCGAGTTTAGTGTCGTTTTTCTTGATTTGTCACAGGGACCTGGTGGGTGAGTCCACCCCTCTAGTGCGATGATTTCCGTCGGTTTGTGTTTTCTTCTGCATGCCTCTAGTCCGGGACAGTCCCAGATGAGGTGTGTTTGGTCGGCCTTCTTCGTGTTGTCGTTGCAGAAATTGCATCGGCCTTGGTTTGAAGAGGATGGTGATCGGGACCATGAGGCTATTCGCGCTGGCGTACATGTTGTGTTTGTTTGTATTCTCGTTAGAATAATTCTTTCTCTTCGGCCGAAACCTCGAGGAATTGTTCCCGGTGCGTCTGGGAGGAGCTCTCTGAGTTTCTCCCTACACTCGAGCTTGACAAGTTGCCGCTCTTCTTCCGGGTCATAATCAGTCTCCATTTCTCTGGCACGATCTGCCTCTATCGGAGGCCGTGCGTAGTCATGGTTTGTTAAATGTGGAATCTCACGTCTGGACTCGCGGAGGAGAGACAGAAGAGACGCGCGAGCCAGTGCGTGAGCATTCTCGTTGCCCTCGATTCCCATGTGTGCGGGAACCCAGGATATCTTTGTATTGGTGCCCAGCTGTCGAAGTTCACCGATCAATTTCTTGATCAGCTTCACCTTTCTGCTGGCGCTGGATCTTTTTCCGCATTCCGAAATAGCTTCGGCTGAATCCGCGAAGATGCGGATGTCTTGTGGCGTTGCTGCTTCTGATTTCCGTAGGTCCCTGATAGTTTCGAGTGCTAGGAAAATTGCGGAGAGTTCCCCACCCTTGACAGTTGTCCCCTTGGGAAGGAGTTTGGATTGCGTCTTGCAGAGTCTGGGTATGACTACTGCAGCACATGTCACATTAGCACCGGCATCATGCGCCGCGTCCGTGTATATTGCCAGGATCTTCGAGGGGTCTTCCCAGCATTGGACCATCTTATGATGGGCCTTTGCTAGCCTTTCTCTTCTTGCCTGGTTCTGCGGGTTCGCGTTCGCTTGCGTTGTTGGTCTTCCGTCCGTGATGTCGAGATGCGATATCCACGGCGGATTCTCTCTTGGTAGTGAAGGCAAGGTGTACGCCATGTATGCCATGTTTGTTTGTCCTAGTATGCCTCTCCCGGCAGCTGTGTGTTTCAGCCGCTCCATGTGTGCCTTCTCTCTTGTCTCCACCGTTTCCCGCATGGAGTTGAGTTGGGCGTATTGCCGTAACTTGTTCAGGGGAGTGAATCGCGGCAGACCCGTGATCACCCTCATGGCATGATTGTTTAAAGTCTCTAGCTTGGACCACTGGCGTTTTGTCAGTTTGAAGTGTTGTGCGCCGTAACACACCTCTTGAAACGAATAGTGCCTTGACCATTCGTCGCGCTACTTCTTCCGATGCTCCACCTTGTATTGAGCAGATTCGTCTGATGATTCCCAGCACCGCGTGGCACCGTTTCTGTGTTGCATTGATCCATTCCTCTGCGCCGCCGGTGTCCTCAAATGTGACTCCGAGGATTTTGATGGTCTCTGAGGGTTGGATACGTTTCCCATCTAGCGACAGAACGATCCTATTCTTGACGTCCGCTATTCTTTGTTTTCTTGAGGCCACCACCATGTACGTGGTCTTTTCTGAGGACGCTCTAAGACCAACCTCGTTGAGATGGGAATCGACAGCATCGAGTCCGCTCTGTAAGGTGGATTGCTGCGTCGTTAGGTCTCCGTGGGTAGTCCAGATCGTCACGTCATCTGCGTACACTGTGAACTTCAGGTTGGGGATCTTGTGAAGTAGCTTCGGTAAATTGGCCATAGCTATGTTAAAGAGGAGGGGTGACAGGACGGAGCCCTGTGGTACTCCGACTCCGTTTCTCGCCGGTGCGCTGGTGAATTCTCCGTAGCGAATGGAGTATGTTCGGTTTTCGAGAAACGATTTAATAAAGTTGAGTGCCCGACCGTGTACTCCCAACTTTATCGCCTCTCTGATGACTGAAGCATGGGGCACGGAATCGAATGCCTTTCGAACATCGATTGCTACAATGGTCTTTGTATCTGTGCCTAGTGGCTTGTCTGTCTTGGACATGTCTCTTGAAATAAGGAACAAGCTTTCCTGTGTACCCATGTTGGCTCGAAAGCCGGTTTGGGCAGGGTGGAAGGCTTTGGTGTTTGTTTCCAGGTACCAGTTGAGCCTGTCGAGGACCATACGTTCCATGAGTTTACAAACACATGGCGTTAACGAGATGGGCCTGTAGTTGGCAAGGACTGTGTGATCTTTACCCGGTTTCGGGATTGGTATAACTATTGAATGTTTCCATTCGGTGGGGATCTCCCCACGTTCCCACACTTCGTTGATTTTCTCAAGGAGGGCCTCCTTCGTTTCCTCCGGCAGGTTCCTGAGCATTTGTACTGTAACTTTGTCGTGACCGGGTGCTGTCCGCTGTTTGCCGCTTGTGAGGGCTGTTTGGAATTCGCCTTTAGTGAAGGGTGAATCCATTCTGTCGTCAGGAGCCAGCATTTCACGTTCGTAGCATTCCGTGTCTTGACAGTGGCTATGCTGTGGGAAAAAAGATTTCCGGCTTCTTTCGCCATTTCTTCTTCTGTCTTGTTCGCTCTAAGCGCCATGGCCTTGGGAGCTTTTTTATTCTTCTTTTTGCCCATCATGGCTCTGCAGGTTGCCCATAACGCAGTTATGGACGTCTTCTCCGAGAGAGAGGCGCTGTAGTCTAGCCATCGTTGGCGCTCTAGTCGTTTCGCGTAATACCTGGCTTCGATCGTTATTCTGGTAACCTTTCTGCGGCCGTACACCGTTTTGGGTCCCTTCCTGTACGCTTGAAGTGCTTGTAGCCGCTTTGCCCACAACTTTAGAAGATAGAGATCGGGTGCCGGAATATCCTCGTCTACCTCCTTGATTATGGTGGCGATCTTGAGGGCGTCTGTGAGGCGCTTTGCGAAAGGGGTGTCGTCCTTTCCTAGTGAAGTAAGTGCTTTTCTGTACTCGTCCCAGTTCACCGTACGCGTGACTCTCTTGTTATTCACGTCCTTTCTTTTTTAGTTAGTGACATCTCCACGAAAATCGGGAGGTGATCGCTGCCCCATGCGTCTGGACCGCATTTCCACTTTTGTTGTTTCACAAATTTGTTATTTGTCCACGTCAGATCCGGAGACGTATCCTGACTTTTAGGCCCCAGTCCGGTTCTCGTCTTTACGCCTTCCTTGTTCATTAGCGTCATGCCGTGCTGCGTCATCTCCTCATAAAGTTCTTTGCCTGTCTTGGAACTCTTCCTGTAGCCCCACGCTACGTGCTGAAGGTTAAAATCCCCGCAGTATAGCTTTTGATCTTTTGGATATGTCTGGTGCAGATGGGCAATCCAGCCGTTCCAGAAATCCGAAGGTTTCGTTTTCCTGTTTGGTCTATAATAGGCCGACACTAGTATGATAGTCTTCTTTTCGATCTCTGTTCGTATTGCGACGACTTCTTGCTCGTCATTGCACCACCGAGAGAGATCGATTTGGTGATGTGGACAGGCATGGCTTATGAAGACTGTCGATTTTCCGGGTGCGCCTCCCTTCTTGTCCGTGATAGTGGGCGTTGAGTACACTGCGTATCCTCTGATACATGTCAGGGTCGTGTTAGTTTCCTGCATCAGCAGAACGTCCGGACGATCTTGTGGTCTTGCTTGAAACCGCGCGTTGAGCTCCGCCGCCCGAAGTCGGAGCCCTCGGCAATTCCATTGCACGACCTTGATCATCTACGGGGATGCGGTAGCCTGAAGTTCGGAGAGTGCCCCTCCGAAGAACTTTTGAATGAAGTGTTTGTGTCTGTTGCTGCTGTTGCTGCATTTGCTGGAGCATCTGTTGCTGCTGCTGGAGTTGCACTCTCCATTGCTCTTGTTGAACGACAAATGCTTGTAGAGTTCCTTTCAGAGCTTGCAATTCTGCGCGAATTGATTGGTTTTCTGCTTCTGCCAGGCTCCTACACAAGACGTTGGCGTAGGAGCTTGCCAATGAAGTTGGGCTTGGGCTTTTGTCGGGAACCGTTGCCTGCGGCGTCACAGTTGGTGCTGCAGGAGCTGCTGTCTGGTTACTCGACGAGTCTGGTACAGTGTCGATACGAGCTCCAACCTGCGATGATCGAGCTTGCGCTTTCATTGCCTGAATGGATGCTCTCATCTTCCTGTTGTTCTCTATTCTCGTTGCGCAATTCTTGTCCGTAGCGAGATGGCCTTCCTTTTTGCATTGTTGACAGTAGGTCTTGGGATCCGGGCATTCGCTTTCGCTCGTGTCCGTGTCCATTCCTTCTCTTGGGTGTGTCCTTCCGCATCTGGCGCAGACAGGGTCTTGAACACAAATGTCTGGCTTGTGTCCCGTACGGTGGCAATTCGCGCAGACTATCGTTTTGGGCTTGAACGGGTACAGTGGAGCGTGGTACCTGTTGAATAGTATGGATCGAGGCAGTTTCTCTCCTTCAAAGGTGATCGCTACCGTCTTGGTGTTGCCCATGCGTCTTGCTGCCACCACTGGGACTTGTTTTGAATCGACGAGGTCAATAAGAGATTCTGCCTCTCCTGTTATATCGGCGTCATAAATGACTCCTTTAATATGTTTCTTCCAGTATGCTTGGTACGTGCTGACTTCAATTTTTTCTCCTTTCGCATTCTCGTAGGTGTAGTTCTCCATTATTTTCTGGAGGACCTCATTTGAGTCTGTGCGTACGGATATGGTATTCGATTTGGGAAAGTATTTGAGAGTGACATCCTTACGTTTAATTTCCAGTGTCTTCTCTAGGTAGCCTAGTATTTCGAGTTTCCACTCTCCCATGGGTGTCTTGGATTTTGGGCGAATCCTGACCTCCTTGAGAAGTTCGTTTGGTTTTTGTGTATCTGGCTGCGGTTCCCTTCTGGGTCGCTTGCGCTTGTTTGTAACTTTGATGAAGCCGTCGTCGTCGTTGTCCGCGGCGTTTTCATCCTGCCCACCCTTCGTTGCTGTCCTTGCCACATGGTTGCGGCTGCCGTAATGGCTGCTGCTCTCCGGGGGGCGTTGCGTCATTCTCCTGCTGGCGTGGCGCTGATATGAGACCTTTTCCGCTTACTCTCGCCCCCGACCGCCAAGTAGGCACATCCGGTATGGGCGACGAAAAAATACCAGAACGTTTCAACCTGCAAAATAGTAAAAAAATTGAGGGGAGGCAAAACGTGAATGTGTGACGGTTACGTTTATGTCCTAAATGCCTTTGTCGGGATCAAAGAAGAGAGCGACCAGCCAGTTGGTGTTCTTCTGTTCTGTTCACGAGGCTTGCCCCGAGTGTCACGCGCCACCAGCACATGAACTTTTGTTCCTTTAGTGAGGCTAGCGCGCTTGGTTCTCGTGGGATCTGGGTCACTACAGATATGCCCCCCCCCTCCGGGAGACGGTTTAAGTCGGCATTTACTGATCCTTCCATTATGAAGGCTCTTTTTGTGCGGCGGCGTGGTTTACGGGTGTGGCTTCAAGGTGCGCAGGCTTGGAGGGCGGTGTAGAGTAACAGTATCCGTATTTGCCATTGATGCGAAGCTACGAATGTGATCGGTACTACTCTGAACCACGGGGAACGGTCCTTGATAGTGAGGGCGTAGTGGTTTCTTGTGGTCTTGCGCTTCGTCCCCTACAGGCTGCATGCCTGCAGGCGACGGCTCTGGGGGGAGCTCTGTGGCGGTCCATCGGCCTACCAAGCCGCAGATAAAAAAGCACGACGTTACTCGTCGATACGAGCCCGGCGGCACGAGAAAGAAAATAAACAGAACGTTTTCACCTAAGCTCGAGTCGGTCGCACCATCTATTCCGTCCTCAAGATCGGGCAGCGCTACACCTTCTATTGGCGTGGCGACGGCAAGGCGATGTTTTCGCCCATACTGGAAGTGACGACAATTCAAGATGGCAGGCGCCATTGCGGAAGAGAGTCTATTAGCGGCGAGATGTTTTTGGTGGCTGCCCTCCTATGGTTCCCTCTCGTGACGTCATTACCTCGCGAGGCAACAAGTTCAGTGGCCGTATGTGTGGGCATGGTGGAAGCTTGAAATCCGCTAGCACTCTCAAATTAACACTGCCAGCACCGTCAAAATTGAAGTTCTTCTATTCCTCTTATATCGGTCGATGGGAAATCCTTTTCTGACGTCATAATCAGCATTCGGCGTATCGCGGAAGAGCGATCACGGCGACGCTTTCGATCGCTCACGTCGCCAGCAGATTCCGCGCGACTCGCTTGCGTAGGCGTAGCGCTAGAGCTTAGCATTTGAGGTGAGAGAGTCTTTGGCCGTTTCCGTATCCTTGCGAGTTTTCGATCTTTTCCCTCGAAGCTTTCTTTTTCGCGATGATTTCCGTAAGGAGGCCCAAGATTTTCATGATGAGATTTTCTTGATATTCCTCCGCCAGAAGCGTCGCAAGGATGCTTCGTAGTTGGCGGTGTTCTTCTGAGACTGTTGTGGGCTGACCATTGTCCTCGCTTTCCGCGAAGTTTGTGTCCAGGTCCACGTTCGTCTTCCGTTTTCTTGTTCCCCCCTGCAGGGTTTCATCGCTACTTTGTCCGCAGTCCATTTCATTCATCTCATGTGCTGCGTCGGCATCGCATACTATCTGGTTAGGCTTACCTTTCCCTTGGGGAGGAACCTTCCATCAAGCTGGGCGATGTCGTCGAGCGTCAGGAGGCGTAATGCTTGCTGAAATTGCCGACCAGGCCGTAAATTCTTTGGTTCTTGGCCCCCTTCCAGACCGGCAGATAGAAATTTTGCAAACTTATCGGGAAAATAAGTAGAGCTCGAAAAAGAACGTCTATATTCAGGCGCACTTCTTCTTCCTCCCCGTGTTCACGGTGGATCATTCTGTCTTTTTCTTTCTTTTCCTGTCAGGAAACATAGTTGTCGGTGGCGCTCTTTTCTGTCCTGTTCTTCTCTCTGCTTTGTGCGATAAATATCTCAATATGTTAGACTACCAACTAGCCCAAATGTCAACTTTACTACAGTATACGGACGTCCTGTGTATGCGGAGGCGCGTGCCACGCATACGCACGGCGCATTCGACCAGGTTCCTTATCGCGACGACCGGTAGAAGTAGCTAAAGAATGCCATCGCGTTAAAAAATAAACACAGATATTTGCTTTGTTTTAAGTCCTGACGCAGCCAACGCTACGAGCCAATGAGACCACTCAAACAGCGTCAAAAGAGCACCGTCATGCTGTTCGTGACGTTTCTGTGCGTGTTCTATCGTCGCTAAACAGAACATGTACAGAAATGGGCGTACCAACCAAGGGGGGGGCAGGGGCGCTTGCCCCCCCCTTCCCAGTTCTCAGAGTGGGAGGCAGGAGGCATGTGTCCCCCCCCCTGAAACAGCCGCCACTGGGCAGGACAAACATTGGCCGGCGGCGCCCAAGCGGGATACCAAAGGCACCGGCCCCCGGCCCTGGGGGGGGGGGTTGGTTTTGCCCCCTAACTCAAAAACAAGTTGGTACACCACTGTGTATAGAGAAGGCCACTTGACTTGAGCTTTTAGTATGTGTGTTCGTGGTTGTCTGGTTGCCTGCGTTCGTGCCTTCGACTCCGAATAATTTAGGCTTACATGTGATTCCATTTTACAAAGCACTACTGAACAGCTCTACGGCTTCGGATTCGTGAAATGCGGAATATTATTTGTGCAATCTCAATCTAAACATCTGCTGATGCCGAAACCGAAACTTCGGTTGCGTCAGGCAACATTGATCTCGTGTCATCAAAGTCATGGCCACCTCACGTCGAGCCACGTGGTCTTGTGACGTTCGTGGGGGCGAGGTACAGGATACGCGACGCGGGCAGGTCGCTTCGCATGGCGTGGACGGTGATGGCCCGGGGAAGAGGGGGAAGGGGAGAACGCGAAAGAGGAGAGGGGGAGCGGAGAAACCGGACATGCGATAAACGCGCAGGGCAGCGCAAACTAGCGGATCCGCGTTACGGTGATCCCGTGGATGCCGTAGAGCCAACACCGGGAGGAGGAACTCATGACGTCATCGTTCAATTTCGCTCTGAGAAGTAAAAACAAACAAAACGTGAGAATGGCGTAGTCATGCCTCTGACATAGTGGTTCAACGTTTGCCGCTCCAACACCGTCGCATTAGAGAGTTTTCGTAGACCGCGTTCTTCCCTCCGCTAAGCTTTCCGCAACGAAGAAGCCGCTACCGCGCCTGCGCGCCGATGGCCTTGGCGTGTAGAAACCCGGATCTCGTAGCGGGTTGCGGAGAGCGCTGCGGGACAGCGGAAACGATCTACGAAAACTCCCTAATCTACGAAAACTCCCTATTGACTGCGCTGACGATTGCGCCTCACGTCGCACGCTAGAGTTGGCAGATTTCGGCGACTTGGCTCATTTGAAAGTTTGCTGGCCAGTTTATTAAATATATAGACGGAATTAGATCGTGACATTTGACATGAAGTCTTCCTATATGATATTGAAGAGGGCTGCATAGTTTTCTAAATATCAAAAATGAAGCGGAGTTACCCTAATCTGGACGCTTGGCGAAAAGTCGGCGAGATATCAGGCACCTCTGATTGGCCGCCGCCAAGGTCAAGTGCGGAGTTGGCCAATCACGGCCGCCGGATTTCTCGCCGACTTTTTCGCCTAGTGTCTAGGATTAGGGCCTCTGTGTCCAGATTAGGGCACAAGCTCTCGTGCACCAAGGACAGCTGCCAACGCTATGAGCTCGCGCTTCTAGCTTTCGCTGCGGTACAACATGCTCTCCTTTTCAGTGGACATTGATATGTGCCTCATGCAGGTATTCGCCCTTTTTTATGTTTGAAAACAAACTCAGTGGCGCCACCTATTGGGTAGTCATGGCACACTTCCGGTCCGGGTATACTTACTACATTTTTACTCGTCATTCTTTCACCGAAAGAGTGAATTATGTGCAACAGTGGCATAGGCCAGCATTTTTCCGAAAAATAACGCGTCGATTTAATCTCGCCAACTCTGGGAAACCCGCCGTCTATTTGGGAACCGGAAGTGGTTGAGGGGCTTTTTTTCACACTTGCGCCACCACGTTTCAACTCATGCGAGAAAGAGCAAATAAGATAGAGAGGGACACATGGATTATAAAAAGTTGAAAAGGTTATTCAAATCTCTTTATAAGATATGCCTTGAAGGAACTGGAGTGCAAGTTTGGAAAAGATTTTAGGAAAGTATGGGACAGGTAATTAACTTTCTGTATCGGGCATTCTGCCGAAGAAGCGTCATCGACCCATTTCGGCGCATAGTCAGGACTTTTCTTTTTGCTCTGCTTCTCTTTAGAAGGGGGAAAGGGTTTGGTGAAATACATTGGGATAGTGCGAACTAAGGTTCAAGACTTTCAAATTGCCAGGTGTTACGTCTCGTTGTGAGGTGGCGGTCTCTTGCCCTTCGTAACTAGGCGGTCATAAAATCTTCGAATTCGGAAGAGCGATCAAAGAGTGAGCGTCTCCAGCTCGTTGCTCGCCCTCTCGCGGCGGAAACGGGAACCGCTCTAGTGAAGGTCGACCGGTTCTCCTGCTCCAGAGGGCACGGCGGAACTGCTCGCGTTCGTGGATCGTGAACAGTCATTTCTGCATGCAAACAAACACTCTTCACTGCCCCAGTGTAATGCTGCAGCTGGAATGGGAATTGTACCTTACTATACTCTGTTTCACGCTTATCATGTACGCAGGAAAGGCTGCAAGCGCGAGCTCCTTGCTCTGGGGCCACCGTGGAAGAAATACATTTAGGTGGTGACTCTGGCCGGTCTTTCCTCGGGGAGCGAGCGACCAGATCGTGTTCAGAGCTATTGGCGACGTGAGCGATCGAAAGTGTCGCTGTGGTCGACCCACCACAATTGGCCGAATGTTGACTATGACGTCAGCAAAGGATGTCTCATCGACGGAAATAAGAGCAATGTAAGAACTTCAATTTTGACGGTGTTGGCAGTGTTGCTTTGAGACCGCTATGATTTCAGGCTTTCAGAATGCTCGTTACAAACAATATCGAGCATCGAGCTTGTTGTTCACAAGGTAATGACGTCACGAAAGGTAACCGAACGAGGGCGCCACCGGAACATCTCGCCGCTAATACTCTGTTTCACCTTATGATGTACCGCAGGAAAGGCTGCAAGCGCGAGCTCCTTGCTCTATGGCACACCTCGGCGGCACAAGCTCTCGTGCACCAAGGGCAGCTGCCAACGCTATGAGCTCGCGCTTCTAGCTTTCGCTGCGGTACAACATAAGGTGAAACAGGAGTATATACTCTGTTTCACCTTATCATGTACGCAGGAAAGGCTGCAAGCGCGAGCTCCATGCTGTGGGGCACATCTCGGCGGCACAAGCTCTCGTGACTTGAGAGGCGGCTGCCAACGCTATGAGCTCGCGCTTCTAGCCTTTGCTGCGGTACAACATAAGGTGAAACGGAGTATATACTCTGTTTCACCTTATCATGTACGCAGGAAAGGCTGCAAGCGCGAGCTCCATGCTGTAGGGCACATCTCGGCGGCACAAGCTCTCGTGACTTGAGAGCGGCTGCCAACGCTATGAGCTCGCGCTGGCCTTTGCTGCGGTACTAACATAAGGTGAAACGGAGTATATACTCTGTTTCACCTTATCATGTACGCAGGAAAGGCTGCAAGCGCGAGCTCCATGCTAGTGGGGCACATCTCGGCCGCACAAGCCTCGTGACTTGGAGCGGCTGCCAACGCTATGAGCTCGCGCTTCTAGCCTTTGCTGCGGTACAACATAAGGTGAAACGGAGTATATACTCTGTTTCACCTTATCATGTACGCGAAAGGCCTGCAAGCGCGAGCTCCATGCTGTGGGGCACATCTCGGCGGCACAAGCTCTCGTGACTTGAGAGCGGCTGCCAACGCTATGAGCTCGCGCTTCTAGCCTTTGCTGCGGTACAACATAAGGTGAAGCGGATGTATATACTCTGTTTCACCTTATCATGTACGCAGGAAAGGCTGCAAGCGCGAGCTCCATGCTGTGGGGCACATCTCGGCCGCACAAGCTCTCGTGACTTGAGAGCGGCTGCCAACGCTATGAGCTCGCGCTTCTAGCCTTTGCTGCGGTACAACATAAGGTGAAACGGAGTATATGCTCTGTTTCACCTTATCATGTAACGCAGGAAAGGCTGCAAGCGCGAGCTCCATGCTGTGGGGCACATCTCGGCGGCACAAGCTCTCGTGACTTGAGAGCGGCTGCCAACGCTATGAGCTCGCGCTTCTAGCCTTTGCTGCGGTACCACATAAGGTGAAACGGAGTATATACTCTGTTTCACCTTATCATGCTACGCAGGAAGGCCGCAAGCGCGAGCTCCATGCTGTGGGGCACATCTCGGCGGCACAAGCTCTCGTGACTTGAGAGCGGCTGCCAACGCTATGAAGCTTCGCGCTTCTAGCTTTCGCTGCGGTACAACATAAGGTAGGAACGGAGTATGCACTCTCGTTTCACCTTATCATGTACGCAGGAAAGGCTGACAGCGCAGAGCTCCATGCTGTGGGGCACATCTCGGCGGCACAAGCTCTCGGACTTGAGAGCGGCTGCCAACGCTATGAGCTCGCGATTCTAGCTTTCGCTGCGGTACAACATAAGGTGAAACGAAGTATATCCTCTGTTTCACCTTATCATGTACGCAGGAAAGGCTGCAAGCGCGAGCTCCGTGCTGTGGGGCACATCTCGGCGGCACAAGCTCTCGTGACTTGAGAGCGGCTGCCAACGCTATGAGCTGCGCTTCTAGCTTTCGCTGCGGTACAACATAAGGTGAGGGGGTATTCACTGGGCGCCATATTTGAGGTAACTGCTCACAGCGCATGCCCGGGAAGAGTTTCCCGTCAGCTCTCGAGCAACCGCAAGGAAGAGGGGAAGGCGAAATCCTCTTATCACCGGGACTCTCCTTTGTAGGTCCCAGGCTATCTTCAAACGTCGCTATTCTCCTCTAGAAGATTATAGAAGATTAACTTGCCACTCAAAATTCGTACAACAGCATCTTTCCCTCTCTCTCTCGCCTGTGGTAAGAAAGCAGCAGCGAGCTCACCTATGACGGCCAGTGAATACTCCCTATACTCTGTTTCACCTATCATGTACGCAGGAAAGGCTGCAAGCGCGAGCTCCATGCTGTGGGGCACATCTCGGCGGCACAAGCTCTCGTGACTTGAGAGCGGCTGCCAACGCTATGAGCTCGCGCTTCTAGCTTTCCGCTGCGGTACAACATAAGGTGAAACGGAGTATATACTTTGTTTCACCTTATCATGTACGCAGGAAAGGCTGCAAGCGCGAGCTCCATGCTGTGGGGCACATCTCGGCGGCACAAGCTCGTGACTTGAGAGGCGGCTGCCAACGCTATGAGCTCGCGCTTCTAGCCTTTGCTGCGGTACAACATAAGGTTGAAACGAAGTATAAATTTAGTATCGCGCATAAACAAACGCAAGCGTCGTGCGTTTGCGTTAGAGTTGCGTGTTCCACGCTGCGCATGTGCGTCATCACGATGCGCCAATCCAAGACCGCAATTGCGGGCTCCGCGCACGAGCAGTGTGGAACACGCAGCGCTAGCGCAAACACATAGTGCTTGCGTTTGCTCGTATACGCAATACTAAAACTCACTACTGTTTCATCGGTTTTCCGACGCCAACGAAACGTGCTGCAGTGAGCAGACGTGTAAGCGGGTTGGCGTTCCTCGAATTGGAAAGGCTGAGATTGCCAAAACGACGGCGCGTAAAAATTAAATACATGTTCTAACAAACTTCTAACCAAAAAAAAAATCCGTTTTTTTCCTTTTTTTTTTTTTTGTTGTGGGGGGGGGGCATTTGGTGCGGAAAGATTGGCGGCGAATTCGGAAGTTTGGCCGATTGTCAAAAGTCCCGACTTTGATAGCACCATATACTTTACTCACAATTAACGTCATTTTGCATGGATGTCTGAAACCAGCTATAATGTTTTCATTTATTCAGTTAGACTACTTTTATTTTATAATTTCTTAATAAAAATGCTCAAATTCGCACCAGTGATGATAATTTTCCAACTTTAGATTGCCATAATTGTGTGCGTGTTTTAAATTAGATCATAAGCATCAAATTATATTAGAGCTTTAAAAATACGTATTAAGATATCTTAGCTGTATTCTAAAAAATATTACAAATTGCGGTAATGTATGCCCTAATAAACACCACAATCACACTAAATAATACGTCAATTTAAAAATGATAGTCTTTACAGAAAGGTCTAACTTAGTTGTTGTTGTTGTTGTTTTTGGCATTTGAAAAACTGACATCATTATCAATGTAGACACAAACAATGTATGCAGTATAAAGTCATATGCCTCATGCGTTGCCTTAGAACACAGACATACTTCTGTTGCCTAACTCAAATTCCGTTTTAGGATTTTCGCAGTGAGAATAGCGTTTCTTAATTTATACGTTTTGTGAACATATTCTTAACAGATCACTTGTTGTGGTATTTTGTGAAATTTGGATTGATTCTGTTATTCTTGTGCTGGGAATAAATTCTAAAGCAATTATTCATATAAATTACCAAAAACCCACTCAAAAGCCCGCAGTTCAATATTTCACACAATTATCTAAGGGAGAAAAAGCAGCAAGAACACATTAATATCAGCGCTAACTTTTTTCACAAATGCAATGTTCTATTATACCTCTAAGGCAGGGGTGCACAACATACGGCCCGCGGGCCGCATGCGGCCCGCGCGCGCTTTTCTTCTGGCCCGCGGCCCGGCTAAGCGCAGAAAGTTGCTTGCTATTCGCGACTCCAGCGAAATCGACGCCGCGTAGCGGCGACGCCGAAGCTCAGAGAGGAGGTCGTTTCGACTCTGTCGTCTGCTATCGCTGCTTGGTTCTCGTATAGGCAGCATAGAAACAAACATCGTTCCCAGTAATTATTTTTATTCTTCCGCCGTGTCATTCCTACGCACTGACTAGAAGAAGGTTTCTACCTTCGAAAAATCGCTTTGCTTTCATATGTAACACCGATTTTACGCTGCAGTGCAAGACATTTATGGTGGTCCGCGTGTTGAACGACGAAAACGACCTCCTCTCGTCCGCCATTTTGCCTGACCAGCGCGCCCCCTATAGTTCGCTGGAGTCGCGAATAGCCATTCAATCCACTGAGCGCCCACTCCGCTTGGCAAGCAGCAGTGAAACCCTTTGACCTACTTTTGTCAGTTTTCTGGTGAACGAACTACGATTTTTCAGTTCAAATTTTCCCCTTCACTAATCCCGCTGACAACAATAAAACAGCGTGTGCAGCGTGTCCATGGTGTGGTTCTGTCTCAACATGTCTGTACACGGAACGCGAAAACTTCTTGCCCTCTCTCCATAGATCCCTTTCCCTCTTTCACCACGGAGGCTATCAACCCTCTCCCTTCCTCTTGGAATAGTTAGAGTTTGCACCGTCGGATCGGAGGACTCCAATCCGACGAAGCAACTGGAGTTCATGGACCTCCAGTATCTACCAGCGCTGAAGACTATGCATCGCGAATCTGAGCTGCATGAGTTCTACAAAAACTGGAGAAGAAAAAGTGCGGAAACCTGGTGGACCACGCCTTGAGACTGTCGTCACTTAACGGGAGCACGTATGCTTGTGAGCAGACCTTCTCACTGATGACTCTCAACAAGAACCGCCTTCGATCTGCCATGACGGACATGACATTGCGAGATGGACTAAAGACGGCAACGAGCGCGATGACACCTTATATCGGAAGCCTGAACGCAGCCAAAATATGCAACACGTCGCACTAAGTGCGGCCCCGCACTGTTTTTATTAAAGGTAATTTTGGCCCGCCTAATTTTTTTAGTTGTGCACCCCTGCTCTAAGGTGTATAAAAGACCCAGTCTTTAAACGGACACTGAACTCTCCAAGATATTTTTAAGTGCCTGGATCGGTCGTTGTACATGTTACAAGATGAAGTCTCCGGGAACCAATTTTATAGCTTAGTAATTACGCTGTGAGACACGTCTTGAATTAGAAAAAGAAACCGAATTTAACACATAGAGGCCAAAATTCCATCCAAAATAGAAGTTAGTTTCGGTTTCGATCCTGAATTTGGACGTGCCTCCTGTCGTAAATATTACGGTAAACACCGTCTTTGTTTTCAGGATAAAGAGGTGACCTGCGGGAGCTTAACACCCTAGCGTCTTCGTATAAGCGGGAACAAATTGTGTCGCTCAGTGAAGCCAGTACACTGGACAGGCTCAGCAACTGGTATTCCAACACGCATCTCGGACCCTCACTACAACCGGCATTTTTAAAAAACGAGTGGTTCCACCTATAGACAGTTAAAGTCGCGAATACTTGTTCGTCAATTTTTTTTTAAATTGTCTCATCCGTGAATAGGGACTTCGATTTCTCGCAAGCACCAGGACAATACCTGAAATCATTCACTATAAAGCATGCGTGTTTTTCTTTACTGAAAAGTTACGTGAGTAAATAAATCCTGGATGTTGAAGATGCCCTTACCGTTTTCGTTAAGGGCAAGAGCTGCCCACCCTGACGAAAGGATCAGAGAAGCCATTGTAGTCCGTCCCATACAGCCCCTGCAAGAGAAACAGAAAATGTGCCCCTGACGAAAATCCCACCGTCTACCTTTTTTTTTTTTTTTCCTTAATGTGAGCAAATTTTTAGTTCAACCAAAGCTACAGACAGGCTCGTAGCTTCATTAAAAGATCAGCTACACCCAGGCCCCTATGGCCGTACTTTTGTCTCGTGGCGGCATCTCATAGACGGAAAAATATTGAGATTCATGGGTAAAAGGTTTACACAACAAAAAGCGACGATAAAGCCGTAAACGGGGCAAAAGGTTGACGAAAAAACAGGTAGAAGGAGGAGACACAACAAGCGCTTATCGTGTCTACCCCTTCCTGTTTTTCATCCTTTTTTCGCGCTGTTTTTCGTTAGTCATGCATCACCAACTGGCCCAAGTTACCACCCCGTAAACACGATTGGGCATTCTGTTCTCGTTAGTTGCTCTCGCCTTGTCATGTTTACTTTTTGTATTTACTTCTGTATTTTGTTCGCGAGTTGTGGCATTGAAACCTTCTAGTCGTGAACAACCTTGCTCAGCTTCAGTCCTGCTGTGGCTAGTGGGCTGAACCCACCACACCTAAAATAAATTGGAATCTGAACCACTTCCTATATTTTTTCCAGCATCAGCAACAACATGTTGATTCATTCCGTTATTCACTCATTGACCCTTAAACGGGTACTACAATGAAATTTCGGCGCTCATTTCTTGGTCTATTCATGTTCGATTGAGCATTACAACATCAGACGAACCAGTTTCTTGTGGAAAAACACACGAAAAGGAATTTTAAAACGAAGTAGAGATTAGCAAAAAGCACCTGGTGGATGTCGCTAACGCCTCGTTTGTAACGCCCGTCTAGAAATCTTGACAGGTAGTGACGGTAACTGTCTCGCCTCCCGTTACGACAGGATAAAGAGCTGAAGGAGGAACTCTCCCCTCCCCGAGGCTCCCTTTTGTGTGTCCCAGAAGTCGCTATTCTCCCTCTACAAGATTATAGAAGATTAACCCGTCACTCAAAATTCATACAAAGACACATTTGGGTTTACTTGCGGTGGCCTGATCGCTGGTGTGCTTCGGCTGCTTTCAGCGGATACTACGAGCCGTCGGGGCCTATCCAAGGCCGTGTGAATGTCACATGACCTTGGTGAGGGGGCACAGCGACGCGCGGAAAGCGTATCACGGCGGGCTACGTCCACGGAGCGGGATTTGCTGGGATAGCTCGCAGCGTCCGCTGCGTCCGGACATTAGGTCCCGAGACAAACTACGTCACGATTGGGAAGGATATGACTTGCTGTCCGCTGGCTGCTCTCCGAGCGTTTGCCAGAGTGCACCGTTTATAACGAAAAATACAGCCATCAGGCTCAAAATACAAACTTCCGATTGTCAGTTACGGATATTGTGGATCATATACAGTCTATTTCTGAACACGACAGGTATATTTCAAATTTCGTTGAAGTATCCCTTTAAGAGTCGAACACCGTGTTGTGTTTCATCCTTTCATATTTCCCTTTTGATCATGTGCATACATACATAGCATAAACAAGAATAAATGGACTTCCACATGAGATAGAATGCAACAAATGGGAACCAAGGTATGATTGTATATATGTCTTTTCACTACCTAGAGAATACTGAAAGAGATACGGAGTTCTAGCGGTAGAGACAAACAAATTTACACTTCGAGTGGTTTAGTAACATAAGCCATTGATCATGCCATTGGGTTATGTTTTCAAGGTCATTCTGAAGGAGTATAGATGATTGTTAGTACAGTTTATTTGGCGATATATTACACAATCGTAAGTGAATAGACGTATAATAAAGGTGACTGAATTTGGAGGGTCGTTAATAAGGATCAAGAAAAGGAGGGGACCGAGTACTCTGCCTTAAAGGGGCCCTGCAATCATAATTAAGCGTCTACCTTTTTTGCGGTTTCCACGTCTCTTGGGGTTCGGGCAAGCCAGCGGGCACGGAGAGAGTCACTAAATATCAGTGCGTCATATTTTAACCGGACGACGCGGAAACCTCCTCCACCGACGGGGGCGACCCGCGGTACCGAAAGCGCGCGTAATGTGACGTCTTAGGTCCTGGGCTTACTACTGGTCAGAGTCGCTAAAAGCTTCTTTTTAGTCGAAATACAAAATATAAGGGGCGCGAACCGTTTCAATTATTTATAAAAGTAGTTTTTGTTCAGTATTTGAGATCAGAAAAGAAACAAATGCAGTTTATAAAGTACGGAAACAAGAAATGATCCGTCGACATACCCGCCACCAATCGGTGGAAAAGGCGGCGCATACTAGAAAGAAGTAGTGGGATCAGGCGTCGACACGGAAAGGTCCCGGATGTACGCGGCGGCGCTGCGGCTGTAGGGCTCCTTCGGAGCAGAGTAGCGCAATCTAGAACGCCGTCTCTCGGCGACTAGCGGCGAACGCCCGGAGGTTCCAACTCCGGTCAGAAATGCATGGGGAACGTGAGAAAATCGTTGTTTCTTCAATGTTGTGGAGGTGTACGGAACGACAATAGTTTTTGACATAATAAAGGAACATTTTAGAATCATTTGCGCTGGGTTGTGTGCCAAGTAAGGACGTAATTTGTTTTTAAAAATTGCACAAGCGGCATCATGCAGCAGACGACGCGGCGACGTCACAGCGTCCACGTGACCCGCTCCGGCCAACCCAAAGAGCCCATCTCCGCTGCGTGCAAAAATCGTCTGCTTCAAACGCCATTGCCTTGGAAATTGCCTTCTCACAATTTGCACACGCATCCGATATTATTAAAACTTTGATAAAGTGTTTATTGCTTTACCAACTTCACGACAGACTAGTTTTGAAAAGTGTGAACTCGCCGTTTATTTTTTAATTAGCCGTGTTGCGTCGATCTCCATGTATTCTCCCATAGGGCGGGCCGCCTCCTGGAACCCTGAGTACCACGTGACTCGCGCCGAGCTGCTCTGTCGGCCATGTTGTCGGCAAAACACGCGGATCAAAGGATTGCGCTACTCTGCTCCGTAGGAGCTATATAGTGCTCTAGTTCGGCCGGCTCTGAGCGTTCCCAAGGCCTTCGGTGAGCAGCTTTGTCTTGTGGTTTGGCCGTTTCGCGGTATGGCAGCGCGAAGTGGCTCCCATTCTGAACTGATCTTTACCCCGTGTTTGCTGTCGTTTGTGGCCAATGAAGTGTCATGCCGAATTTGTGTTTAATCGCGCAGCAAATGCAATGAGAGCCGCTCTAGCTGCCCGCTACATACAGCCTATCCAGAACACGCTTTAGTGGCGCCCTCTCCCGCCGTCGACACGGAGTACGGCAGCCGTGAGCGCTCGCTCGGCTCACCACCCCTCGTCTAGTTCACGGCCACTCAAGCAACCAAGGACGCCATGAAGGAAGTTATTTTTTGCTTGTTTTTGTAATTTTATTTCGCCTATAACTTCTAAAATAAATCGAAATTCGAGAAAAGAAAAGTGTCATTAAGTTACTACGTTCAGTGCGCTCAGGTTTGGTGCAAATAAAAAATTAGTAAAAAAGCCATTGCAGGACCCCTTTAAAGGGCAACTCCGCTCAATTCCGAAAAATTTAGGCTTACATGTGATTCCACTTCACAAAGCACTACTAAACAGCTCTACGTCTTCGAATTCGCGAAATGTGAAATATTATTTGTGTAATCTTGATTTAAACATCAGCTGATACCGAAACCGAAACTTCGGTTGCGTCAGGCAACATTTGCCTCGTGTTGTCAGAGTCATGGCCACGTCACGTCGAACCACGTGGTCTTGTGACGTTCGGGGGGGGGAGGGAAACAGGACACGCGACGCGGGCAGGTCGCTTCGGATGGCGTGGAAGGTGATGGCCCTGATGGCCCGGGGAGAGGAAGGGAAGAAGACGAAAGAGGAGAGGTGGAGGGAGAAACAGACCGATAAGCGCGCAGGGCAGCGCAAACAAGCGCATCCGCGTTACGGTGATCACGTGGGCGCCCTTGAGCCAACACCGGGAGAAGAAACTCATGACGTCATCGTTCAATTTCGCTCTGAGAAGTAAAAACAAACAAAACGCGAGAATGACGTAGTCATGCCTTTGGCGTAGTGGTTCAACGTTGGCCGCTCCAACTCCGTCGCATTGACTGCGCTGACGATTGCGCCTCACGCCGCACGCTAGAGTTGGCAGATTTCGGCGACTTGGCTCATTTGAAAGTTTGCTGGCCAGTTTATTAAATATATAGACGGAATTAGATCGTAATATTTGACATGGGGTCTTCCTATATGACACTGAAGAGGGCTGCATAGTTTTCTAAATATCAAAAATGAAGCGGAGTTACACTGGTAAGGTTACATTCTAATGAGTTTACAACCATGCATTGGACTCGGGATGAAAAGAAAGCTGCGAATCTAAGACACAATTAAAGGATCAATATTGAGACAAGAAAGTTTTGAAAGGAGGCGGAGGTGAGGAACACGATCAGAAACTTTTGAGAAATCTAGAAAGATGGTGTCCACTTGGGAATGTCAATCAAGGTTAGCGTGCAGATCGTGATAGAATTCAAACAGCATGGGTGTCGCAGGAATAGCCCTTGCGAAAACCGTGCTACTTATGGAAGAAGCTGTTACAGGTTAAGTGATTCATAATGTTCGAATGTATGATGTGCTCTAGAAGTTTCGATGCAATGCACGTGAGCGATATTGGACGATAGTTACTGGGATGGGATCGATCACCGCTTTTGTAGACAGGAATGACCCGGCCAATCTTACAGTTTGTCGGAATGCGGCCGTTAGACAGTGAAAATACACTGTCTAACGGCTAACTGCAAATACATTTTGTATTTTTCAGTATTTTAGAGCAGATAGTGTCAGGGTCATTGGCGGAAGAAATCTTCAGCTTATCTATAACTTGTAGGGTTCCGTGTTTTCGGTATATACCGATAAATACCGATAATTAACCCCGAGGCGTTTTTTTCTGAATCGGTAAAAACCGAAAAACACCGAATTCAAGCTGCGGAAAAAATGGCAGCTTTGCTGAAAGAATCTTCTAGCCCGCTTTCTTTTCTCGTTGACCCGGAACACAGCCCCACTGAACTGTCCTTGGGGTCGTCCCTTTCTTTTGAAACCATGTTTATTGCCCCGTTCCCTTCCCTTATCTTTTTTAGCACAACGGTTTTCAAGTCTTTTGTCCAGGCATAGGTTTCCTGGTATATGGGAGAAAGGAGAAAAAGGCGAAGAGGGCGGGGGGAAGGGGGGAGGGCAATAGGGCAATGCATTGGCAGCTTCTGGAGAGCGCACAGCAAGGAATGGCCAGTCTTGTCAAAAGCTTCTTTTGATTTTCTTGCCATCCCCGTTTCAAGCGCGAACGTGGAGCGTGCGTTTTCTGGACTGCGTTTCCTCAGCCGCAAGGAACGTGCTCCGATGACCGACAAGTCTCTGACAATGTACATGTCAATTTTTTTCAATAAGTTTCAGTTTTGATATCATGTCATTCTGAAAGCGTCACGCTTTCTGTTATTTCCATATGTATGTGCATTGTGTGACGTGTTTGGTGTGTGTACAATAAACGTGTGTAATGTGAGGTGTGCCGTGGTTTTTCTAGTAATTATGCAGTCGCTTTGCAACACAAGCCCCGATAATCACCGATTTCTTTCCAGCATTGAAATTAAACACCGAAAAACACCGATTCCAAGAGAAAAAATAAACACCGATAAATAACCCCCGAATCTGAAGAAAAATAGATACCGAAGACGCGGAACCCTATCTATAAGCTTCACCAGCTGCAGTGACAGTGATAGTAGGTGGCATGTGAAGAAGTTGAAAGAGAGAGAGGGGCGGGATGTTATCTGGTGACTCAGTTGTGAAAACAAACAGAAAATAAGCATTCATTAAATCCGGGGCAAGTTCGTCAGGCACGACGACACTGCCGTCTATTAGTTGAATCAACTGGGTTCCGGGGTTTGGTGTAATTGTTTTCCAAAACTTATTTTGGTTATTTCGAAGAATATTGAGCAAATTTTGATGATAAGACTTCCTTTTCGAAGGTTTAATCAATGCAGTGTACTATTTTAGGCAGGAAAAGTACTTATCCCACACATTGAGGCACCGCTATAGCTTTCGCTTTTCAAAAAAGGTGTTTCTTTTGTAATCAATTGATTTCAGTTTTTTGTTGTACCATGGTCGCCCAACATCCCCACGAACTCGCAGCAGGGAAACATATAAAGTGATGAGGTCAATTAACTTAATTATGCTTAAAAATTAGCCAAATGTCATCAACGGTCTGTGAGGAATACGAGAAGAGAAAACGCCAAAAAATATGGTGAGCTCATTATTAATGCCGTCATAATTAGCTCTGTTAAAATGACGGATGACTTTAGACAAAGATGCCTTAACTATAACAGGCAAAGTTATCAAATATGTTGTTGTTGTCGTCGTTGTTGTTGTCGTTGTTGTTGTTGTTGTTGTTGTTGTTGTCTTTGTTCTTGTTGTTCTTGTTGTCGTTGCTGTTATTTATTTTTTACATAGTTGATCACTATTTGATTTAGCGTTTCTTTTACTTGTTCACTTGCTCACTTAGCGTGTACTCATCTAAAGTGTCGTTTTTTTACACAACACATAAAGTGTCACAGAGGGCATTAATAAGAGATGTAGGAGGAGAGTGTTTAGATACTAATAATATCAGCTGAAAAACATTCGTAATTTTTTATTACTTGTTAGCTTTTCGGGTAAGGGGTTGGGAGGGGGGGGGGGATTAGTAGCCGAGGGTTGAGCGATGAAGACTTTACAGATGCCGTCAAGGAAAGCGCAAGAAAATACGGGGAAGGAGGGGGGGAGGAGGGTACTTGAAATAATGACGATCTAAAATAGGACTTCTTTAAAGGGATACTTCAACGAAATTTGAAATATTCCCGTCGTGTTCAAAAATAGGTTGAATATGATCCACAATATCCGTAAATGACAATCGCCCGTTTGTATTTTGATCCTGGTGGCTGTATTTTTCGTTATAAACGGCCCACTCTGGCAAGCGCTCGGAGAAGGCCCAGCGCAATCGTGACGTAAGTCGTCTCAAACGAGCAAAGCCAGGCAAAGCTACGGCGAGGCTGACGTCGAGAGGATGGCCTAGTCGGTCCAGCCACCGAAGCGGCTGCTTTTGTATGAATTTTGAGTGACGGGTTAATCTTCTATAATCTTGTAGGGGGACAATAGCGACTTCTGCGACACACAAAAAGGATTCTCGGAAAGAGGGGATTTCCTCCTTCCACCCTTCTCTCGTCGTGGCCGGAGGCGAGACGACTTCCGTCACTAGCTGTCAAGGTTCCTAGACGAGCATTACAAACGAGGCGTTAGCGACATCCACCAGGTGCTCTTTGCTAATCGTTTAATTCGTTTTAAAATTCCTTTTCGAGACTTTTTTAACAAGATATTGGTATGTTCCATGTGATACTGCTCTTTTGGACACATATAGACCAAAAAATGAGCGCCGAAATTTCGTTGTAGTATCCCTTTAAAGGTGTAGGGAAACGAAATTTCAGCGCTCATTTTCTAGCTTGAATGTGTTGCATGTTGCACCCTAACCTCAAAAACACCAGTCTTCCGTTGAAAGGCACAAGAAAACTAATTTTAAAGCTAAATAAACGATCTTCCAATGTGCACCTGGTGGATGCATGCGGAGCCTATTTGGGAGGTAGTCTAGCAACGTTGTGGAATCTGCTACGTAGTCGTGACGTAGCAGATTCCTCTGGCGCAGCGCCGCTCTTTGGCATTTCAACATTTTCCTTCTTAGCTTTCCTCCCCAACTCACAAATCGCGAATTGAACCAAACAGTCCAAGAAGACGGAAAGGGTGGACTCTCCTCTTTCTCGGACCCTCGTTTGTGCAGCCGGATGCAGCCATTCTCCCCCTAGAAGATTAGCCAGTCGCTCAAAACTCGGACAAAAGTTGCTTTCCCACCCCGTTCAGCCCTAAGCTGACAGTGCTGTGGAAGCTACGTGCTTCTTGGGCCAGCCACACGCTCGTCACCCCACGGGCACTTCGAACGGCTCGGTTGTAACGCGATGACGCTATTGACACCACCACAACGCTGACAACGCCACCAAGGGCAAAGCTCATAATCCCGCCAGCCTTGCTACGTCACGAATGCGGGGAAACTTTTCTTTCTGTTTTTGTTTGCGCCGGATATCCCATGACGCATCGCGCCCTCCGTTCGCTTCTCTTCGAGCGCTCGCTCGAGTGCACCGTTTGGAACGAAAAATATAGCCAATCGTTCAAAATACAAACCTGCGATTATGAATTACGGTTATTACACGTCATGCTTGACCCATTTCCGAACGAAATTTGAAAATTTCAAATTTCGGTTCAGTATCCCTTTAAGGCAGGACGTTAAGACGCAAGCACTAGAAAGAGCGCGTGCAATTACCAATTGTGATCGAGGAAAAAAAGGAATATAACTGCCAAGCAATCTGAAGATGCTTATCGAGGAAGATAGTCGAACGCCTGGCGTTTATAAAGATGACATCCGCACGGTGAAATTTAAGCTTGTAGTGTTATAGTACACAGAGCGATAAGACTGGGCGCTGGTTCGAGCACGACCACGAAAACCTTAAGCTGAGACTGCAGACAAAGCTACAAGCGCGAGCTAGCACGCGCTCCTGGCTTTGAGACGAGCATTTTTTGTGCGAGTATTCGTTCTGCGGGAGAACTTTTCAAAGCAGCGACCTCGCCGCTCTCGTGTTCATGGCATTGGTTGAAATTTCAGCTTAAAGGAGCCACGAACTGAGTTTTCTATTTTCACTAAATACTACTTCGAATCACTCCCTAACGTTAATAACTGAATAAACTTGCCTTAGTTTTTCTTTCTGGGCAATGGCGGTCGCAAACAAAATTCAGGAAATATGAGCAAGCTTCGCCCCCTCAACTCGGAGCCAGAACAGGCAGCCTCGTGACCTGGGGCAACAATAGGGAGCAAATTTAGTAAACCCTTGCCGTGCTCCGCGTACCGCACTACGGGAGCCTCTGAAGCATGCTTTGAAGCGCGCGCCCCGCGGTCACGGTACCACCCGGGCGCGCGCTTACAAGCATGCTTCAAAGGTTGCGGTACGTGGAACACGGCAACGGTTTGCTCAAGGTCCCTAACATTCAATTGGAATGTTCTAGATGCGGAGCATCTCTTGCTCGGGTCTATGTCCCGCGGCGTCGTAGTCCGCACTCACACTACGCATGCGCAACTCTCCTTCTTCCCTCTCTCCAACAGCTGCGCGTTACTCTCTCCGCTCTCTCTCTCTACCAGCTGCGTGCACTACGCGTGCATTCGCTTGTACTCACACCGCGCGCGCACGCGCAACTCTCCTCCTCTAGTCTCCTCTCCTTCAAGTGTGAAAAAATAAACGGCGAGCGGCGAGCGTTCCAAGTTTCTCTGCCGCGAGCCGCGACGAAGGCTCGCGTAGGGGGTTACGCTAGGGCAGTCGGTGGCGCCATCTCTCGACGTCAGCACGAAACTGACTCTTTCCTCGGAACCAACACGATGCTCCGCATCACCCCATGGTTCCCCTCGGGAAGATGGTGTATTTCACTTTACACGAGCTTACTGGCACTAGTGGGACTCAAGGATACTCGCACGCAACGCCATTGATCAAGAAACTCCTTTGTTGCGCTGTAATTTCGAGGACAAAACCGAGTGTCTTCCTTCAATCTCTCCTTCGCAAAACTTGATGACGTAGTTGGGCAGTAGCAGTACCGCCTAGTGACGATATTTTAATGCGGCTTATAGATTGGACCCGAGCATTGCGTGGTCACTCGATTTGGGCTTGTGATAATCGATAGCTCGAGAAGCATTTGAGTAGTGGCTCGTGTCCAATCGCTGCAATGACGACAATAGCCGAACCATAACAATGTCTGGAACTCAGCTATACTTTTTCTCATCCTACGATGGACTAAAGGCCAAAGCCACAGGCCGCCAGGTCCAATCACGTTCCACGCTAAACTATGACACGCTTAACATTGATTAGGAGTGGACGAATAATGCTCGAATCCAAAAGCGCCGCGTCATGTCTATAGCTTCTACGTTGCGAAGAGCCTATATGTCGTGCCTTTATTTGCGATGTAAAATTGTTGAGTCACTCAGTGCTCTTCGATTTGAACCACTGTCCACCCGTCCCCTCATCAGTGGTCCGAGACGCGGGTACCGATTCGTGCATCGAAGCGAAGTACCGTATAATTTCTAAGTGGCTCATGATTGGATCTGGCGGTCCGTAGCTTTTGCCTTTAGTCCATCGTAGGGTGAGACGAAGTATAGTGTCCTGTGACTTGCCAACCCCAGCGCGTGGCTATGATCAACATTGGCGGCATGCACTGATCTCTACTATAGGGGGCTGGATGGCGCTTGGCACGCTCTCCGAGCCTGGCGCAAGTGAAGCCACCGGAAGTTCGATGCTTGTCCCGGAAGTCGGGCGTGCGCTGGGCTTCCCAGTGCATTCAGTCGATATTTTGGACAATGCTCTTTTGTGTCTTTGATTGGGTTTTAATACTCCCGTTCTGGATCAAATCCCGAGAATGAGGCATTTGAACTTGGGACATATTCACATCTTGATCAACTAGAATCTCAAAATGTTTACATTGAAGGGCTTCCGTGATACTTGTCGGGTTCGCATGCGCTCTTATTGCGCAACAAGCAGGCTTTCTTGTGGGAACAAGCGAAAACCAGCGCCCTCGACGCTTTTCCAACCAGCACTCGGAAGGGTTACAAAGCCTGCCAAGCGCTCACTTCCGGGACAAGCCGCTCATTTCCGGTGGCTTCATACCTGTTTGCTCAATGCGCCATCAGCCCCCTAGTGGAGATCAGTGGCGGCATGTAATCAGCTCCAGATCACGTGGCCGCTTGTTCTGGGAATTGAGGGGCTTGTTTTTCTTTATTTTTTTGCGACTTCGATTGCTTGGGCTGAAAAACGAACGTGTGTCTCACAGGTCATTAACGTCAGAGATCCGTTTTAAGCGGTATTTGCGCAAAGCACAAAAATCGTTGCATCGCCCCTTTTCGTGCAAGGCACCACAAAGTGAGAAAAAATGTTGCGGCTTAACCTCTTAATTTTTCGTGAATAAAAAAAAATGTGCTCGGCATTAACTTTTAGCAGGCCTCTCTCTTTCAAGACACAGGTTCACAAGGACGTCTGTTAGAAAGGTAGCGAAGCTTCGCGATTGACTTATTTCATCAATTCGACAACAATTGAAAAGCGACCGGATATTACAGAATACTGCTCCAATTAACAAAAAGTTAGGGCTCAAACTAACTGGGGGTGATTAAAATATTTTAAGGCAAAATCCCAAGAAAACAAAGAACTCTGTCTGTTGTGTCGTCTTCCGTTTCCTTTTTCCAAGTCTCGAGGTTGTTTTCTAAAGATACTCTTCCTCAGGAAGACTAAGTTAGGTAGTTTGAGCAGATCGTTTATCTCTGACAACCATACCCGATACTTCGCCGCACCTTTGCGGATGTATACCATATTGCTACCAACGTGTAAAAAGTACCGGGATGTTTTCATCTAAATTCAAGCACAATTTGGAGTAAATATTTTAATTTTTACAAGTATACATAGTTTTTGGGTCCATTCTTGGGATGAAAAAAAGCGCAAACGGCAAACTTGGCTGATTGGTTTTTTTTTTGGTTTTTTTTTCATGTTATTTATCATTTAGGCGGCCGAGGCGAGAAATAACGTTTTTCCGACTTGTTGGGAATCACAAGTTTGACCGCTCGCTATTTTGTCACTTCTCAAGCAATACACCAAGAATCTTCTCTGACACTTTGAAAATAGATTTCATAATGGTAAATAAAATAAAAATAAGAGCTTCTATTTTAAGATAATAAAATAAAATTTATAACGATCTCCCGTTGGTGATTTTCGGCGAAGTTTTGCAAGTGAGGGCTATTTAAGATATTTTAATTACCTTGATATCAAAAGAAAACTCAAATGAAGCTATTTTTATTTAGTATAATTTCGATATTATTTGTCCAAATTAAAATGTCTTATATACATTTCCTTCATTTACCGAGGTATTATCGTGATCCATCATGAAATGTAAATAAAATATAGTATTTTGTGTATATACCCGGAAATAGAGCTTGAATCTTGAAATGTGCGTTGGAAAACGACAAGTTTTATTGCGGATTAAAATAACCTTTACTTCTAATTGCGCACAATTTCAGGTATTTTTAGGCATACCTGTTAAGCATTTATGTAAATAACAATAGTAATGGAACAATATTGGTCAGAATATCACCCATGCGAGAACGCTGTCGAAACGCACTATACTGATAAGCGAACAAAATATAATATTTTTACAGCGGAGCTGTTAAGGGCTAGGTTCCCCAGGATCGTGTCCGGTACCAAACAAATGTCGACACAAAACTCTGGTTTGAAGCCGTCGCTCATAGATGGCGGTAGCTGTCCAGAGTGTTGTGTTTGCCGGTTGTCTGCTCGCCGCCGTTGCAAATAGATCGCGGCAACCTTTCGAGCCTTTCCACTCTGGCTTGCCATTACTTCATTCCCACCATTAAACAGCTTCGCTGGTCTTCCTTCTTCACCAAAGTGGAAAGGCTGCAAGTTTTCTTTTTTATTATTATTATTTCTATTTTCTGATACAACACAATCAAACGTTGTTAATAGTAAAACACAAAACGAATAAAAAAAAATTTTTTTTCAGCAAAATAGGTTTCAAATTTGCTAAGTTTTTTTTAAATGTTTGCTCATTTAAATATACAGCGTGTATCCCCTCCCCCAAAGATTTGCCTATTTTCACCGGAAAAATGAACTACGCCTGGTCGAACGTTTATTCTCCGCCCAAAATGTAGCGCTAGCAACCCCAACCAGATGCCAAAGCTTCAGCCCTAACCGTAATCTTATTCAGAAGTTATAAGTGATTTTCTAAAAATTTCAACAAACAAATGGGGCCATTTTTGCCCGTTTTCGGTAACTGCAGCCACAAGGTGTATTCGAGAACTCTGTCGGTCGGCCGGTATTTCTTTATTAAAATTTTAACAAAATCCCGTATAACTGTCGGATAAAGTAACGGTTAGCGCTGAAACGGCATCTAAATCTTTGAATAAAAAAAAAATCTGGATCGGACCGCAAGCGCTGCATTCCAGCCAAAATTAGCACTCGTCAACGCGCAATTTATTTTTGCGGTTAAAAAAATTGCCGATTTTTTTGGGATACACTCTGTATACAACGGATTTTATTTTGTACCTATATTGAATTCATGGGCACCAAGAGAGCTAGGTTTGAGCTTTTTGGTGATATCAAGTTTCTTAACATACTTTATGGGGGTAGCTTATGTAAGAACTGGGATCCGGACATTTCGGTGTAGGACGTTTCGGTGCAGGGCGTTTCGGTGCGGTCTTTTCGTTGCACAGACTTTTCGGTGCACGGACCTTTCGGTGCACGGACTTTTCGGTGCACGGACTTTTCGGTGTACGGACTTTTCGGTTTAGGGCGCTTTGATATACGGATGTTCCGGTTCATGAACTTTTCGATGCACAAACATTTCTGCGTAAATAATTGCCTTGATATTTTTTTAAAGATTACAATTCAATTTTTATATTTGTAACTATATTTTTATTTGTTTACCAGCTTGCAACTTCTCAATGAGAGCAACAGTTTTAAGCAATGTTCTCGGCTCACTGTTTTCTTTTTTCGGGTTGTGGCCAGAGAACTTTAAGAACTACAAAGTAGCACCAAAACGTATACTGTAAACGACTTATTTTACGCGAGCTCAGTGTTCCGCGATTTAGGTCAAAGCCGAAGTTTCTGAATAATTCTCGGGTTCTAATTTTGGCGACACGGTGGGGTCTCAATATAGATTCTATTTGTTTACATTTTACCAGAATTGTTCGCGGGAGATATTTTTTTGCGAATTGTAGGTGATTCGCGAAATTCTCGGAAATTAGGTCCTCGCGAAAATTAAATCGTTTGCAGTATATGTTTTTATTGTCATTAAAAGTGCGATCCTGAAACCGTGGCTGAGTTCAGAACAAGGCAATGATCAAGCTTTTACAATGAAAAACAGTCACTCGCCGAACATATCGTGCCAGTAGTTTGATGAAACCATATTGCAAATGAGGTTCTCTAGATTTAATTGTCTAAAACGTAACACTAGCCAAACTCACACAAACTTCTGTCACCAAATAAACCAGATATAAAACTAATCTTGCAAGTCCTTGTGGGGGATCCGGCCAACTCTCCGAAAGCCAATATATCGAAAAATACTCAAATTCCCCTTTTCAAATAAGCCGTGGTCACTGGACAATTTGGGGAACAGGAAACTCGTCGGAAAGCAGGGACTCCGGAACCGGGGGGGGGCAGGGGGGGCCAGAGCCCCCCAAGATTTTTCAGGATGGGGCTGAGCCCCCCACTCCGACTTCGAAGAAACGCAAAGCTATTTATTCATCTATTGTAATTCCTCCAGTCCGCGAGGCGGCGGAAGAGGCCGGATCAACGCCAAATAACCTTCTTCCGCTTTGCCCAACAAGGTGGACTGTCAGAGTGAAGTCAATGAAAAGGTTCGCTGAAAACTATGCTAGAGTTCAGGAGACACTGAACGAGCTGCTACAAGGAGAATATTCGATTGCAGACAACAGCAGGGCCACTTTGAAGGGTTATGAGAGGCTTTTGAAAAGGTTTGAAACGCTGCTAGAAATCGGCCCATGCGAAGAACTTGCAAGGGTACTGCAACGTTCAATGTTTCGCGCCGCAGGTATCAAAGAGGCTGCAGAGACTCTCTGCGAGGCAATGTCCCGTCTGCGGTCTGAAGTCGCGTTTGAAGAGTTGTGGGACTGCACGAGCTCAACTGCAATGCGGCTAGGTTTGAAGGACCCTCGCAGCGCAAAGCCGACAAAACCGTCAAAAAGGTTTTAAATGAGCAACACACCTTCTTCGCCAGTTGTAGTTGATTGCAAGGCAGCGTTACGGAAGGAGTACTTTGCGGCTGTAGACTGCATTATGAGTGAAACTCAACGGCGGTTTGAACAGCCTGGTATGAAGCAGCTAGTAAAACTAGAGAGCACCTCGATTAACGCCGCCGGGGAAGACAGTTCACAACAGATGACTTGAAAGAGGCCCTAGGAGTGCATGCATGTGATTTTGATCTGGCCCGACTCTCTGCGCAGCTTTTACTTTTGCCGGCTCTTTTATGCAACCTTGATTCCCTCACAATTGACGCCATATTGAGGACACTACAGGCAAAATCCGACAAAATTCGTGACCTCCTGAACCAAGTCGTAAAATATACGAAACGTCTTCATTCTGTGCCTGCACCTGTCGCTTCCGGGGAAAGCCCGTTTAGTGCCTTACGCCGAATTAAAACGTATCTACGCAGCCGTATGAGTCAGGGGAGGCTAACACACCCCCTTATTTTGCACATTCAAAAAGGAAGAACTGCCGAGCTCAACCTGGACGACATCATCAAGGCATTTGTCTCCAGGACTGCTGAGCGAACGGCGACCTTTGGTCTTCCTTGAGACAATCAACACACATGGCCTTGGGGCCTATATATGGATCTGTTTCCTTCATCACGCTTTTGTGCACATTTTCTAAATATGTATTAAGATGTCATTGTATATATGTAATTCTCTTGGCTTACTCGTTCATTTCATAGCGTGGATGTCTTTTTGGATGAACATTTGAAGAATAATAAACGTGATTCTCCGCAAACTCAATTTTGCAATGCTGTGTATCCTTGTAGGGATTTTGAAATTGCCTGAAGCACTATGCATAAGCGTTTTCGCGATATTAGAGAGTTTTAGTGGATCGTACGTGAAAGCTTTGAGGGTCGGAAGGTGCATGCGCAAAACGCAATATTGCGCTCTACGCGTATGCATTTCCGACCCGCAACTGTATTGCGTACGCAAGGCTCTTGCGTACGAGCCACTAAAACTCCCTACTGTTGTTATAAAGCAGGAAGGAAAAGTGATTGTACATGCTAAGTAAGGAACTTCATGCAAATAATATTTTATTTTTTAATAAACAATAAGTAAAAATAAAACAACAGAAATTCGGCTCCAGCCCTTGTTTCCTATATTAAAATATATAAAAACAAAATGTTTGACTTCAGCCCCCCACTCAAAATCTACTTCCGGGGTCCCTGTCGGAAAGGGCAATTTGTGGGGCTGCCTGGGGTGGAGTTCGAAATGAAATTGTTCTTTCATTATTGGCCTGTCTTTTCGTTTTTCCGTCAATTTCCTTTTGTTTTTCAACTTGCCTGAAGAGACCGACCAAAGTCTACACCTGCATACAAGTCTGTAAAAAGAGATTTGAAATTTAGACATATGACTGATATACAAGGAGGACGTAACTTCCCCCGTATTCTCAGGTTAGAAGTGAACGGAGTATAGGAGTGGTGGCCCGACAGAATCTTGCTTCAGCCTTTCGAAGCTGCAGAAAACACGCTTGCTTCCTGCGCGCGCGGTTCTTGCTTGTTAGCAACCGGAAATAGGAAGAGTCTGAGCAGATTACTAGGTGGCACCACTGTCAGACGATCGTCAGCGGCTCTGACGGCAATAACGTCAACCGGTGGGAAGTCGGGGAAGTCGCGGCGGGCGGACATCCGGGAGCGCACAGTTCAGTCTTTCAGTCGGGTTCAGTAGCGGCAGGGATGCCTCCCATCGTGTTGTTTTGCAATTTTCTGCCAATTAAAGACATCGCGAGGTACAAAGTACCGATCCTCTATCAGAATTCTGCGTCAAAGCCGCAAGGAACCGAAAAAACAGGAGCTTCTCGGTTTGAATGTGTCACAAATTTCCTTCACTCCGCTCTGTTTGCGGCAGAAGTCTTCCTTGGGTTGACTCAGTTTTTCTGAGTTATATATTTTTTGCACCGTTGAATACGGAGAGCAGTCTACAAGAACAGCAACCCGCATACTTAGTACAACCGCAGAGCTCTTCACCAAAACCTAATTTTAAGCGTCAAGCGACAACGTACTCGAACACAGCATTATTTTGGCTTGTTGGAACCACCATTGAACGGTTATTCACTTTACACGCTTGACAGCCGAGATCCATTTCTTACGCAGTTCCTTATCCCACGGTTGCGAAGGAAACCGGTGCAGTTTCACGTTTCCGAGTCCCTCGTTGTTATGACAGTTCTTCAGACAGCAGTACCGGTACGTCTTCCGTTTCGTCTTGGTACGGCGATTGTCGTCGTCAGAGGGTTCATATCGGCGTGCTTACTTTTCACCGGTGCCATGAAACTTGGTACGCAGATTTAACACGAGCAAAGGACCGTGGCAGAAGTAGAACGCGCCCAACGTAAACAACAAGTACATACGTACGACGATGCAAATGGCGAAGCTGGCAGAGGCAAACTTCCCATCGCTTCCGTAGTTCGGCGATAGATGGCGCGACCTGTCAGGGCAAACTCGATTGCTCGGAGGCTATGGCGTGTTCCACTGGTCGTTTTGGAGCGCGCCGCGATCGACATTTTTGGAGCGTGCCTATTTCATGGGCGACCGGGATCGAGACGGACGTGTTTCACGCGTTGTTTTGGATCAGCTCCCCCTCCAAATCTCGATTCGGATCCGAGGAAAGCCGCTCCGCCGATTTCAGCGGATTCGACCGGAAGCCAGCCTAGCCAGTCCTCAGCGAGCACACGTGACTTCCTTTCTCGCCGGGCATCTCGCCTCGGAATAATTCCTAATAGGGAGTTTTAGCAGGTCGTTTCCACACGAACGGTTCGCCCTCCAACGCATCGGCGACGCCACTGCGCATGCGCGCGCGAGTCGTTCGGGACGTCGGGAGGCTCTTCTCGTTCGTTTCTCCCATTCCAGCCGCTGGAGTCGTCACCGCAACGCAGCCAGCACCGTTCACGACTCGTGCCTCAATACAAGATGGCGGTCGATTCCGCAACTTCTCTCGACAACACCATTCTAGTGACAGAAGTCGTTTTTCAGATACGCGATGACGCAAACGTATAGCTAAGTAGCAGCAACACCTGCCGTACGTTTTCGGTTTGTATAAGTTTGCATCGCATAAATTACGAATTGTAGAAGATGACATTCGGCAAACTGCGTCTCCTTACCATTCTTGTCGAGCACTATACATTGGTTGAATGAGCGAGCGGAACTAAACGAAGGCAAGCGGGCCATGTAACGAAACTACGACTAACAGTCCGCCTGTTCGTTTTCGTGCATGCTGAACAGGAGACCACACGCCACTGTCCAATCCATGATCTATCGCGACTGACAGAGGACGTTTGCGCGTCAGAGTGCGAGCTCGCGCGTAAGAAAAGCTGCGCGCGAACCGGCAGTACATGTACCGTCACGCTTGCAGCACGCACATGATGTAAGTCGTAATGAATTATATTAGTTCTTCGAAAACAGCGAACTGCCTGAGTAGCTAGTGCCACTGTCCTTTCTCTTATCTCGATGTCGACAAGAAAATGTACCAGATCATCGGTTTAGTTTCCTATTAAAAGATGTTTCCGCGTTACTACATGTAGTTTAAATGTCTGGTGTCCTTTTCCTAGCTGTCATGCGTATCCACACGATATGGGAAATTTCCCACGATTCGGCAAGCAGTGATTCGCAGCCGCTGGCTAGTCGTAACTCGGAACGCAGCCAGCACCGTTCACGACTCGGGTAAAAACAAAGATGGCGGTCGGTTCGGCGACTGCCTTCGCCGAC
Source organism: Ixodes ricinus (assembly GCA_037355805.1). Classification (NCBI taxonomy): domain Eukaryota; kingdom Metazoa; phylum Arthropoda; class Arachnida; order Ixodida; family Ixodidae; genus Ixodes; species Ixodes ricinus. The sequence continues at coordinate 23,480 of JAZHYW010019678.1, read as the reverse complement.
CCAGCCGAGCGTTAGGCTTAGGACAGCGGGAGGAGATTTGCCGTCCTGTTAGTCTGCTTCATTTGAGAGGTTGAACCAAATCATTTCGAGGACTGCTCACAATGGTAAGCGATCGTGAATGCTGTAAACAACGCATGCTAGTAAATTTTTGCGATCTGCGGGCAGACTAGCTGCCGTGGCGACCGCGAGCAGACGAAATGATTTGGTTCGACGGCACACAACGTGAACGATCGTTCAAGTTCAGGATGACGGAGACACACCACATACCTTTACGGTCGTTTAGATACTTTTTACTCCATCTAGCTTCGCAGTTCTTGAAATTCCGACCGGCAAATGTTGCATCGGCCGTCTTGTTTACATCAGTCGCACGCCGGAAACACGAGCCGCCACCCGCCACCACGGTGTCCGCCACGGATTTACACGTTGCAGAATGTTTCACATGCTCACTAGAAGATGGCGCCACCGTTAAGCCCTATCATCATCATCGTTTACACGGTCGCGCAACTTTCACGATTCGCTAAAGTATGTCAAATTTCACGTACGGTTTCACGGAACGGACCAGCTGTACCGTTCGTGATTTCGGAACCGTGTGCTTGAAAAACGACTCGCTAAAACTCCCTATTATGACTACTCGCGAAGCGCCAACCGTTTTACTGTTGCTGCTGCTTGATGACAGATTGTCGTCAAATGTCTCGAGCAGCTCCTCCTGTAACAGCGGTTCGAGTTGCAGCGACGACGAGGATTGCTTGTATGTCCCGCATTGGGTCGACTGCCTTTTCGGGCCTCCGCAGAAGAGGCCGATAGTCGAGACGCACTTGGACACCGTTCACGAGTATTCCGATGAAAAGGCAAATGGGCTACACTGATGCACATCGCTTATCGACATACATCTTTCACATTCATGCTTAACTTCGCTTGCGCGTTGAACACGTGTTGTTAGCGCCGCTATTTCGAAAACATGTGCTTCGAGATCCGGACCGCTGAAAGGTGATTGACGGGAAGGCATCCGCCGATCCTGAAGGAGAGGTCATGTTCCACAGGGAATCCGGAGATTGAGCGACTCCGTTCGGACACCTTTCCAAAAAACCCTCCTAGGCCGCCGCCATAGTGCTGATGCTGATGCGGCTGGTGCGACTCTCGCGCCCTCTATCAGCTAGAAATTTTCTGCCACCCTCTTGGACTGTGATAAACCGCTCAGCGCTGTTCTCTACCAACGTTTTTGCGGTTTTGCACTCGACCAAAGCCAGCTTTGACTCGACGTTTTCTCGCCCCTCTTGAAAGTTTCCACTTGAATTTTTTTATGCGTGCTGCGTACCCTTTTTGTGTTATCTTCCAGTGTGAGGGCTGGCAAGCGCCTGCCACCCAAGCTTTTCTGCTCGACATTCACGGGAAACGAAGGAGGTGAAGGACGTCGAACGACCCTCGACGCGATTTTGCGAACATTGTTCTCCCCCTCCCAGAGATAATCCACGTAGAATCCTCAGTCATCTCCAAAAATAGTTGTCCGGGTTGGGATGGGAAACTGGTCAGTCGCGTTCCTTTCTTTGCCTTGGTGCTGTTGTGAAAAAGGGAGCTCTCCCCGAAACGTGCCTCAAAACGAAGTCATCTTATAGTCGGTGACAGGCCAAGAACCGAAGTGGAAGCTCCTCCCACCCCTTTCCATTTTTGTAGAGCGAACGGTAGAGGAGGTCGCCTCCTCTCCACCGTTTGCTCTACTGAAGTGGAAAGGGGTGGGAAAAGCTTCCACTTCGTTCTTGGCCTGTCACCGACTATAGATTCCGTCCGATCGTCAAGATGTGACTGTCGTCGACTGTGACTGTGTTATTTAAGATCTTTCTCAAATAAATTATTTTCAGATAACGCTGCATCGTGTGGTACGTACAATATATTGTTCGAATGTTGACACTTGCTAAATTGTATGTCCGTGTCCTGTCCATCGGTAAACACTTGGTAAGCTTGAAACCATCGGTAAGCTTGAAAAATGCATGCCTTTCGGCTATCTTCTGTTGTAATTTATTTTCGACAGCTAAGCGCTCTGTCATTTGACATGCGGCGAATCGCGCGGCGCCGTCAAAACTTATCATAAAAAAAAACTACAACTATACATTCCAGTCGCATTCGTTCTGTCGCGCGCGTACCCAACAAAAATAGTTCATAGGTTTATTATTGCTTTTTTTTCAGATGTAGTACAATGCTTTCTCAATGACCTCAGAAAAATACATGCACCATGAAACACAAAATACAGTAAGAAAAAACGAGAATTTAGGCGCTAGCAGTGTTTGAAACTGCGCTTACGCAGGCTGCGCCTATCGAAATCACAGTCCACTCGGTTAGGGTTAACAGGGACGCCGGTGAGAGTCTAGCCTCAAACCAGTCTTGGGTAGTAACGCGTTACTGTAATTTCGTTACTTTTTTGGTAACTTGTAACTGTAACGAGTTACTTTTTAAAAATGTAACTTCTAACTGTAGCGAGTTACTTTTTTCTAAGGTAACGATGAAAGTAACGACGTTACTTTTGTCGTTACTTCTTCAGCTTTTTATGTATAATATATCACTGAACGAGTACTATTTAGCTACATCTTGCACTTTCCAAATCCTCTGTTTCGACAATTCGAGTGTCGAATTGGCCTTGCACAAACTTGTGAATGACGTTCTTTGTCGCGAGTCACCACCCGAATATAGCCACGTGTAGATTTGATTAAAAAAAAACCTAATTATCTTTACGCACGCGCTTGTATTTTGTGACTGAAAACTTACATCTTAGTGTTTTGGAGCACTATCTATGTTGTGTTTTGTTTTGTTTTTTTGTGCAAACGCTTTTTAATCGGGTGAATCAACCGTGAAACAACAATACACGCGGAGGGCACTGCACATCTTTCGCATTTTGATTTGCGCCACTACTCTGGCGTGGAAACTTTCAAACACTAATTTCGAGAAGCAACTGCTGCTAAAGGAGTATTCACACGAGGGAGAGATCCCGGGGATTTCTTCCTCGTGTAGAGCCCTAGTTACAATATGAAGTAAAATGTACTTTTTTATTTTATGCAGTAAAACTTTGTGAGGGGCGTTTTCTAGTTTTTCGTAATTTTTTGTGTTATAGAGATGTAACTGAAAAGCAACGTCGTTACTTTTTAAAAGTAACTGTAACTGTAACGAGTTACTCTTTTCTTGCGGTAACTGTAACGGTAACTTCGCTACTTTTTTCTGAAAGTAACTGTAACTGTAACGAATTACTTTTTTAAAGTAACTTACCCAAGACTGCCTCAAACCCACTGAATGGGCTGCGGAAAACGGTTTGCTTCCCTGGGTCGAGTGTCTCTTGACAGGTGTTCCCTGCTCGCTCCAAAACGACTAAGTTAATTCGACCTTAGTGAGTAGAAAACGGTCATTATCCAAGTCAGCAAACTTCCAAAAAACTAACAGCTGTAGAAATGCATCAAAATGTAAATGACCAAACAACAATCAAAAAAGAAAATCAGTAAACGGGGAACTTTTTATTCGTTTGTGCATTTTTGCCAACCCGAAGTTTGGAATAAAAGTAACATTGAAATTATTCAATTACTTCGGGACAATTTTCCCTATTTCTTTTGTAAGGTGACTTTTTTAGCGATCCGCAAGACTTCGGAGAGAAATATAAAGGTAATCTCGTATTTTGATTGTCCGTGCACCGAAACGTCCGTGCACCAAAATGTCCACGCACCGAAATGTCCACGCGCCGAAAAGTTCCACACCGAAAAGTCCGTGCACCGAAAGTCCGTGCGCCGACAATGTCTCGAGCACCGAAAGACCGCACCGAAACGTCCTACACCGAAACGCCCTACACCGAAAAGTCCTAGACCCGTAAGAACTTGCCCAAATTTGAAACACCCATCGAAGAGAGAAAGTTCGGCTTTCCTTTTTCAACATTATTCTAAAGTACGAACTTTTTTCCAATTTATTTCAATGCTGAATATTTGTAATGCTGAGTCAGGTCCCAGAGGCCTCGAGTGTTACCTGATTCGATAATCAACTGGAAGATCGGTGCATTTGTGACAAAATTATAATAATAATAAGAATCATTATTATTATTATTATTATTATTATTATTATTATTATTATTATTATTATTATTATTATTATTATTATTATTATTATTATTATTATTATTATTAAGCATCATAAAATCTATTTTGAAAAAGTCACAGAAGGGTTTTAGTGCCGCAGTGTGAGAAGTGGAAGCACAGCGAGTGGTCAAACAGAAGTTTCCGACAGATGGAAGGAACGTCAGTTTTCGCCTTGGCCGCTGTCAATAAACAATAACTTCAAAACGAAACAGAGTAAAAACCTCGACGAGCATGGGTCACCCTGTTAGTGTCCTTCTAAAGGGACACTGACAGGGTATCGTGGTGGCCAAGGTTTTCATTTGTACATGACATATAATAGCCCATCTACACAAAACACAATTTTTGCGGCCGAAACCACCGTTCGAGAACTGGCCGGTTTGAGACACGTTCACTCTCTTCTCCGTGGTCACGCGACGTTTTCTATGGTTTTAGACACAACCACCAAAGATAATCAAAGTCGTGGGTCATCGAAGGCACCTACTCAATACCAGAAATGGACAAAAAATAGGATACCCATTGTTTGTGGCTTCTAAAATCTGCAAATACGTTGATTTAAAAAAAATGTCCACAGTTGCGTGATTTTTTTTTTATCTCTCTCCTTTCTACCGGGTGACTCGCGAAGGGGATTTCTGAAGCCGCGGAGGGAAGACAGTCTCTTACCAGGAGAGGTGTATTTTTTTGTTTTTTTTTAAGATCAGCCGTCCCTGGTTATTCCTAGAGAAATTAATAAAACTATTCGGTCAGTAAACTAGCTACATTCAAGCATTACACTGGAAAGGTAGCGTGATGCACATATAATCAATCCAGTACAACAGAAGGACCGAACGCGTTGCAAAGTTCAGTTTTCATAAGCAATATCAACATTATATGGGCGGTTTCATTTCAACTGAGGCATGGATTTGAAATCAAATTTTTAAGTTTTACGAAAAAAAAAATATGTTTTGGGGTGAACCCTTCTGTCACAGGGAGTGCAAACCCGCAAGCTCAGGCGATTTTTCGTTCTTGAGTTATGGACATTTTAAGCAGCCGAGGCGCAAATTGACTTTTCTCTCGCCTGTCGGAGGTGTCATGTTTCTCTCCTTTCTGCTTTTTACTCTTTTTTGTTTGGGGGGGGGGGGTGAGTAGTGCAATGTAACTTTTTTTGGCCACTCTCAGAATAGGGATTATTTATGGTCAGTACTTTTATTCCGATTATTTATCTTCACTTTTGTTTTAGATACTGTCAAAGTGTGCCCTTTGACAATATTTGTCAAAGTTTGACCAGCTCTTCTGAGTGACCTATTTGAGATATCGTAACAATATTTATTATTTTCAGAAAGCTAAGAGTATACTATATTTATAACATATTTGAGGTTTTGTGTAAAAGAAAAAGGGCCAGTGTATTCTCGTAAAGCAAAAACTATTTCAGACTTTTTTGCAAATTAAAGGTCGATTTTCTAAAAAAAAAAATATTCTACCTTTTATTTGGCTGATTTTTTTTAGCTAGTTATTGCAGTGATTTATAAGGTAATATAAATAGAAAATGTAAATATTTGTTTGTATGGCAGTTATACGAGGGGCGTTCATAAAGTTCGTATTATCGGCACAAAAAAATTGAAAAAACGGAACAAAACAGGCATCAACATGAGAGCGTGTCCCTCTAGTTTCCGCACAGCATAAACATCGCATGCCATAGTAGCTCGGAACGCCGCTAGGGAGTCGAAACAAAAATGGCACCGCCCGTCGGTGCCAAGCACATACAGTGAACCGTTTTCTTCATTTGAAGGGAAGCAATGCCAAGGATATTCATTCCAATCTGGGAGCGTTGTTCGGGGACAACGGCCCAGTTAATCACACTTTGGTTAAATGGCTCAGACGCTTCCAGTGTGGCCAAATAAGAAGAAAGCATTTCAAAACAGCGACCAAGTGATTGCTGAAGTGGAGCGATTCCTGAACACTCAAGACGAGGAGTTCTATAACAATGGCCTCCGGCATGTGGTGCATCGCTAGAAAAAGTGGGTAACTTTTGGTGGGGAACAAGTAGAGAAAGTCTCTCAACTCCTATTCGAGTTTGATTGCTGAATCTCTATTCCTTCGTGACAATAATACGAACTTTATGAACACCCCTCGTAAAAGCTTGAAATTTGATTTTGTTTAACTGTTTTGTCTGTAAATCAACTTACTCACAAAAATATCACTAATTCAAAATTGGCGCCTCTTATTTCTTTAATAGATACCTGTGAACACACTTATTCTCTGATAAATAATTTTAACACGATTATTTATATAAATATATTTTAGAAAATTTGACAGTATGACGTTTTTAGACGATATTTGTCAAAGTTTACCAGCTCTTCCGTGTGACCTATATGAGGTGTCTTAACGTATGTAGTATTTTCAGAAAGCTTAGAGTATACTCCTTCTAATGATAACAAAATTAATGTTGTGTGTAAAAGAAAAAGGGCAGTATTTTCTCGTAAAGGAGGGACTATTCCAAAACTGTTGCGAATTGCAGGTCGATTTTCTAAAAAGTCTACTTATTATTTAGCTAATTGATTTTCTCTAGCCACCTTATGCAGTGCTTCATTAAGTAAAATAAACAGAAAACTTAATATTTTGTTTGTATGGCGACTATAAAAGCTTACATCTTGGTTATTGTTCACTTGTGTCCCAGCAATACAAGTGACTTACAAAAATACACTAACTTATAATTAACGCCTCTGGAATTTTAAGTAGCTACCTGTAAATCACTTTAATAAAAGGATATTTAAACGGCGAGTTATGCTAATTAAGCGTCTGGGTCAAAAGATCTTTAATGTTTTGTTTTGTTCTTAATTGTCAAACCGCATCTCTGCGACAATATATTTAACGAAGTTCAGGAAGCTGTGTTGTGTGACCCAATCATTATATTTTAGTGATCTTTACATCACCGTAAAGCTCCAATTAAGCTCTTTCTTTTGAGTATAATTTGGATATTTTGAGCGAAACATATAACGCGGAACATTTGCCTGGAAAAGGAATATTTAGAAAAACTCGCAAGTTTGAGGAAGATTTTCTGAAAAAACACACCTTTTATTTCATTTATTTTTTATTCACAGTTAGGTAATATAGTAGTCTATCAGGAACTACCAACAGAAATTGTAATATATTGTTTGTATGGCCGCTATTAGGACTCAAATCTCGTGCTATGAGAGTTTATAAACGGGACTTCGCATAGACGCTCAGCTGAGCAGTATTTTGACCTATGTAAGGTTTTCTATTTAATGTTAGTACTTGCCTCAATATCTGAGCGTAAAAGCCAGTGAAGCAACAATATTAATCCTAACAATATTTATTTACTTGACCCGCACTTTCTTTTTCCCCCAATACAGGTCAGCGGGGCGACTTCCATTAGTGCACGCGGATTAGCGGCACCGGTGTGTAAACCTGGCTCAGAGAGTGTATGACTGCGTTTGACTGCGTTGCGGCTGCGAGAAACCAAGGCATCCCTGCTGCTTATATCGCTGTATTTTTATGTAGTGATCAAATTGTCATATACTGAATTGCAATGTATGAAAAATTGTGGGTTTTCGTGGCGCTTTTGCATTGGCACTACGATAATTCATGTGTCACGTGGTCACGTGACGTCATAGTGTCAAGATATGCTATCAAATAATGCCACGTCCAGTGGCCTTGTGACGTAGTCGCGTGACTCACCGCGTCAAGTCGGCTTAAATTGAGTACGTCATTATTAGCCCCGAGAAGTTCGCGTGGCGCCCCTTACGGCGAACCGGGGTGACGTCACGGCGAGGAGAGAATTTTTCCCCGACTCGCCCCGCTCGCCCTGTGGAGGCTGTGACGACGCTAGCTGTCGGCGCGCTCGTTTCTATTTAATTTTTTTTTGGCGTGTTTTTCGTAGGAAGTGTAAATTTTTATATGTGGCTTTATTGAGGTATGGCCTGTAGCTGCAGGCGAAACTTCAACCAACATTTTAAGCCTGGTTGACAGGGCAGGCAACGCATGAATCACAGCTGGTATATGAAAATAAAGAAATATGGCCACAATTGCAGGAGCATCACTATAGATTTACATCTCACACAATAAATGCTGCTGATGGTCTGAATGAATTGGCAGGTTATGTATACTATTTTTTTGTATCTCTGTTTTTAAACAAGATCGCCGAAGCAGAAAAGCTGCATGCTGCTCGAGCAACATGCTAAATACAGTCTGGGCCATGGGGAGAGAATCACAAGTAAGACAGCCCAAGTGCAGGGGCAAAGTAAAAAAAACAAGGAACATTTATTATATACATTGCTCGCATTTGACCTTTGCTGGATTCGGATAGTATTTCAATGGACTACACGGGTGGTATCTGTGGACTTGTTTATATCAACCCTCAAGTAATGTATAACAAACGTAAGCGAAGGTGCCTAGCTCGTTATTAGTCCCTTAAGCCCTAAAATTGAGATTTTACTTAAATCGAATTGTCCTGAAGCTAAAATACCAGAAGTTTTTCTCACGCAGACTGTCACCCTTCACAGGTTCCACATTTTCTGCTACTAGTGCTGCATCTACCACTGGACAGACGTTCGAATGCTTGCTTTTACGCCTGTTTTCCTCTGTTGTCAGAGAGTCCAGCTGTAGGGAGTTTGGAGGCTGAGGAAGCTTTTGGGGACCTGCAGCAGTGTCTCTTTTAATTGGAAATAAATGACAATTCAAACTAAACGGTGTATTTTCCGAATACCCAAGGCTGGAATAAAGAATGTCAGGAAAAAGTATAAACATTCCAAATTACGGTACTATTGCTGTGCATATTTTGGGCAGTTCAATACATATCATACAGGCAACTGGGGGCAATTCGGCCATTTTTGCTGCTACCATACAAACTAATTTCCAGTAATTGTGCATCTTCTAAGAAATATGCTTGCATAGGTGTATAAACTATATAATTAATTCACGAAGAAGCTACATTTATGTAAAACAACCCTGTTCCACGAGCACTTCAAAGATCATCAGACGCAGGGCCTTTAAAACATCTGCGAACCAGCGCATGCAGAGTGGCAGCGCAGAGTCGGGGTCGCGAGCTAATTTGCCGACCACCCAAAGGCCCATGATATAAATGCCACTTCAAATGCCTTGAAAGCGGGATGTAATATCGTCCTAAATCATGAACATGCAAGGAACAGAATTCCAGCGTCTGAAACACTTCACCGACCCCTCGCAAGATTGCCTTGTGTCGTGTGGACGGACGGGGAGGTTCATCGGCGGAATCGCCTCCGCCGATAGCTTTCGGGATTTGTAACCCCATTTTAAAGGTAAAAGGGACAAGCAGGCTTATAAAATGTACGGAAGCACGTCAATATCGGCCTAACTCAACGTCTTGTACACCGGGTAAACGAGGTCCAGCTCCTCGAAGAGCTTGCGGCACACAACGCCAAACCAGGAAACCGGTGCTGGGAAGCGAGCCGATGCGAGATCGCGGAGCGGAGTCCTCCGCCTGACGTCACGGTACACCTCACCCAATCAGGGCGCGGCGACCGCAGCGACGCTTGTGTTCGCTCTCGGGGCTAATAGTCCGTTGCAGCTCAAGAAGGTAGAGAGAGGGAAAGGGCGGCCGGGGAGGAAGAAGCAGGCGGAACGCTGTAGAGAGGGAGGAGGTTTCCCCCTTCTTCTCCAGCGTTCCGTCTGCTTCTTCCCTCCCCGGCCTTCTTTTTCCCTTGCCCTACCTTCTTGAGTTGCAACGGAATATATAGACCGTTTTATCGTGGGTAGCGCCATTTTGAGAGCGAGAGAGAAAAGGGAAAGGGCTACCGGCGCTTTCCTCCTTTCTGGCTGTGTAGAAAGAGTGAAAGTCCCGGATGAGAGGCTTGGCCGGTGTTGGGTGTCTGCCGTGCCCCAACTTCGTTCGCGCTTTCTTTTCTGTTTTAAACTCGCAAACTTAATTAGAGCCGTGGTCTTTGATGGTGAGAGTTCCCCGGTCATCGGGACACCATTGCTCGGTGATAGGGTGCACGAATAAGGACAGAAAGCGCCGAATACTGTCCGAGGACCTATGTAGCTTGCATGGAATCCGGCAAGGCGAGTGCGGCTGCAATGTTTCTAAGCTCCATCGCTTTCCGTATGACTGGAAATGATGAACCATTCATCAATTTTTGCTTGCAATGGGCCTGTTTCAACGTAGCCGTTTAGTAGTAATCAACAAGCGATACACGAAACGGGAACCTCAATTAACTTTTGTAAACACCCGGAGCTGCTACAGATCGTTTTGCCGCGCTGCTTTTATCTTGCGTGTCCGTATTCCTATATTTCCTTGTGGATGAACGACGAAGACGTTCTAGATGTACTTATATCGAACCGCCGAAAGCCTCAAGGCAGCCACGAATTATTTTACTATTTGATGCAATATTTTGAGTACCAACCTCCAATTTCTATCGCTGACACGTTCGCTGCCGCTGTTCTCCCCGTCGCCGCACTGGCGGATGCCATGACTCGAACAAAGAAACGTGCCCACTGGGCTCGAAAACGCAGATCGCAACACACGAGACGTACCCTGCAGCGACTATCCAGCGCTTCAAAGCGCCCAATCAACGGAAACAACCCACCAGCGGCACTCAAGGAGCGCTTTTGCCGGCTCTCTGGTATCGCGCAGGAGATCGCGATTCAGGAAAACCGATAGAACTACCTTTTCAACAATTTATAGCCTCACCCGGCGGCGGAAATGAGCCTTCAACTAAGTGTTGTAGATGATAAAATTGAGTCAGTCACCACTGCAAATTATCAATATTAAGATAAATTCAGTTACAAAATTTTACAAGCTGAAACAGCAATTATCACGAGAAAACTGGCACGCACCTTGCGAGCGTACCCCATGTTCATCGGCGGTACAGCATTCGGTGCGCGCTCCATTCACAAAATGTTCCGAGCACAGTCGAGAGGATGGCGTTGAGGAAACGCTTTTCGGTTTACGGACGAAATCCACTGCCGCCGAGACCGGGGTCATGTGGAAAGCGATGGACCTTAAAGACATTGCAGCCGCTCTCGCCTTGCCGGATTCCGTGCAAGCTACGTAGGTCCTCGGACAGTGTTCGACGCTTTCTGTCGTTATTCGTGCACCCTACGACCGAGCAATGGTGTCCCGATGACCGGGGAACTGTTGCCATCGAAGCCCGTGGCTCTAATTAAGTTTGCGAGTTTAATACAGAAAAGAAAGCGCGAACGAAGTTGGGGCACAGCAGACACCCAACACCGGCCAAGCCTCTCATCCGGGACTTTCACTCTTTCTACACAATCAGAAAGGAGGAAAGCGCCGGTAGCCCTTTCCCCTTTTCTCTCTCGCCCTCTTTCAGTAAAACGGTCGTGACATCACGTGCCAACACGCACTTCTCACGGCAATTCACGTGACATCGTGACGCACTCCGATTATCATAAGCCCGAGTGCAGTGCCCGGGTTCTTGGCTTACTAGCATCGCCAAACATTCGTGTTGGCTTTTGTTCAATCAAAGATGAGAATAGCCGAACTTCTTAAAGGCCGGTTCAGACACTTGCGTTTGAGTGCGCCGATTAAACTCCCAAGCCTAAAGCATCCACTCCCGCACATGGGAGTATACAAACTAGAAACCACCACTTTACTCTGGTCGCTAAGGGACGGGGTATAAAAGCGACATCACCTGATTGTACTCCCATTTTAAACTGGAGTTCTTGTATGACAACACTCCGCAAGACGAAATGAGAGTTGAAAATACTCCCATCCGTCCACCCGTCTGCGGGAGATCGGCCGCCATTGACGCAGCCGACGTTTCCCCCGTCCCGCCTAGTCCCGGCTCTGGCACCAACGAGTTTCCCGTCGTGGGAGAGGTCGTTATAATGGGTCCAAAGCGTTTTGGGGCTGGTTTTTGTCCGAAATACCGAAGCCGGCGAACACCAAATTTACACCAGTGAAAAACCGATCTCAAAATACGAACTTTTCGCTCAATCTGGCGAATACCGAAAAGTCGAGGGTACTATGGGGAAGCAGAAGACAATCCAGTTCTTTTCGGGCAGACGCGAGTGTAGTGCAACCATTGTGTGTTGTTTTAAGGCCCTTTCACACGATGCATTTTTCTGGCGCATCTTGACTCGCGAAATGAGTTTCGTGAAATGGATTCGCCCTCTGAACAGGGCCGAAAAACGCGCGTCTGCATCTTCCTGGGTTTTCACAAAAAACACAGCCAACGGCCTCTCGAAAAAGCTTTCACGTAATCTCAAAAGGATAAGCGAGCCGTTGGCGGGGCCCAGTAGCGGATTAAGGGGGGGGGGGGGGGTCCGTCCGGATGTTCTGACCCCCTCTTGATTTGTGCATGTGTAAAAATTTCGGGGCGGGGAAACAAAAAAAGGGGGGGGGGGGTGAAAGGGTTTCTAAAACATCTGATACGCTAACCCCCCCCCCCCCCCCTTCCCCCTCTCTGGAAATACCTGCGTCCGTACCTGGCGGTGCCAGATTTCTGCTCGACTCCAGGCCACAGCAGAAAAAAGTAAACAAACACGGCGCGATCCACGGATGGATACCTAGGTTGTGTTTTCTTGGTTTACTCGAGTTGGGGTGCGTACAAGTCGGTGGCGCGTGGCAGCTTTCTCAATTTTTGTGCACACGTAGCGACGAGCGCGAACATTGCATGTCGCCGCCAAGAATGCTCTATTCGCGTCGTCGACGAGCGCGGAGAGCGCTGCCCTGGCTGCCCGACGGCGGTGACTACCCAGAAGCCCACGCGCGAGCGCCCCATTCGGGAATTCGGGGCAGCTGGGGCCAGTGTGGTGCTCGAGGCGCCCATTTCTGCGATCTGAACCTGCCGTTCTTACCGCGTGTCGTCTGCTGTCCACGTTTTCCCGTGCTGGTGCGCATCTTCAACGTTCGTGCGCTCGGCTGGGCGATTGTGCGCGTGGACGTGGACTGCTCCGAGGATGTGCTACCGCCGTTAGGCCTATCTCTAACGAGCTCGGGCCCATAGGCCTAACAGCCGGTGGTGGTTGGTGAGGTGCCGGCAAAAGCGGGAAGCTCCATGACGCGCCAAAGGTAGAGTTCATTAGAATTAAGTATGACCTAATGTGTGTGCTATATTTTATTATGTGCTAGTCGTTCGCATTGGCCGCCGTTCCGATCGAAACAAGCGTCATCGAATGTACGAGAACGGTGGACCCAGTGAAACATTTGAACCATTTGCCGGCCAGAAATTTTCATCTGGAGTGTCTCGGCTAGGTAAACGATAGAAGCGGTACGCGATGAAAGTGGTACTGAATTTTGCATCGTTTGTAAAGGTTCTGTGAATTGCGCTACAATTTTAAACGCGTACATTGCGTAATTAGGCTCCGTCTGCTCTCTTCGGTGTCAGTATCTTGATAGGCGTGGTGAAAGCCTACTATTTTGATAACAGACTGGCCTTCTGTCAGAAAGCGGTCGCTCTGGAATATCGATTTCATCGCAGCATTCCGGCGGTATCACCAGAGTCGCCTGGCACGACTCCGGCAAATCTGCCAAGCAGCTAGCTTCGACAAACGCGATAGTGTGATTTGTGTTTTGTCACATTTGTGTGAGATTTTGGAGAAAATAAATGCTGGTCTGCACTCGTCATCCCCCAACATTTGTTTGTTTTTGAACTGCTAACCACTGCCCCGAAATCGTTGTTTCGAAGCGTGACCAAACCACGAGAACGAAAAGGTACCGACTGGGAAGCCAACGTGCGGTACGTGTAAAGACGACGCAACTGACGCGGTTGCCACGAAGATGCGCATGCGCAAAGTGGCAGCTCGTCGGGGCGCGCTGGTCAAGGGTCGATACACCCCCGAAATTTCATGGTTTTCCTCTTCCCCTTTTCCATTGCCTTTTTTTTTTTTTGTGAAGACATTAAAAGTTTTATGTGCTTCTCTTTCTGTTCAACAACCCACTACGGCGAGGGGCCGGACCCAAAACATTCCAAAGCAAAACAAACATGACAACACTGTCCGTGGACTGCGTGAGCGTGAGAAATACAAATCCGGCTCCGGCTCTCCGAAGAGCTCTCGCCAAACTCGACCGTGTTATTAGTAACCGAAGCTTTTCTTCAGGCTCGCAGGTGCGAATGACTCCGCTCCTGACGTCACATAAGCCGCGAAATCCTGACCTCGAAGCACGCTGGCCTCGCCTCGGAAAATGCAGGCGGCTTGACTACAGTTCCCCTGCTCTTTGAGTCTCAAGGACTCCACGCCACTGGCAGGGCAGCGAAACAAAATTTCAAAATAGCAATACTCTGACTTTGCAAACCCTACAACCCCGCAAACAGGACGACAAAATAACAAACAGCTTAGCTTTTTTCTTTTCGTCCTGTTTTTTATTTGTTTTGGGGGTTATTCGCCTGTACTCTCTTTAGTTTCAGTAATACATCAACCAAAACGTAAAAAAAAAAGGCGGCAGCATATGCACCGTGGAAGCAACTTTGGAATGCTCATAATACTTTTGGTTTCAAAGCGTCCCTAGTTTACTTCTTTAATCGCTGCAGGGGGTGATGTTTATAATCTTGCGTTCAACACGTGAGTCGTGAAAGTTCCTTTACGTATATAGACTCTCAAAAATTAGTTCAATAGCCAAAGCTGTCGCTCGACGCTTTTTTCAAATACAACTTCAAGCGTGCCATCAACGTCTCCAACAGAGTCGGCACATTCACGTCAGGCAGCATCGTCCGCCCTGGGCGAAAGCGATGTTGTGGCTAACGACGTCGGTCTCTATGTTGCAAACCTCGATTTCGAGCGAATCTCCAGACTGTGCGGAGCATTCGTTTCGTTACATAAACTTCCTGGGGAAGTACTGGTTTTGACACAGATGTGGAAAGACCGCACCGCTTAGCGCGTCTCGGCGGTACAGTCAACTTGCATCTGCCCAAAGGCCTTGTATCCTAATGTAAACCGCCTGCTGCAAATCCTGGCCACCATGCTCGTTAGGAGCGCTGAAGCGGAACGTTCGTTCTCGAGACTCCGAAGGCTCAAGTCATTCCTTTTATGAGCGCTTCAACGTTCCAGGAGCGCTTGCCGTTCTAAGCTGAGACTATACTCTGTTTCACCTTATGATGTACCGCAGGAAAGGCTACAGGCGCGAGCTCCTTGCTCCAGGGCACATATCGGCGGCACAAGCTCTCGTGCATTAAGGGCAGCTGCCAACGCTATGAGCTCGCGCTTCTAGCCTTCGCTGCGGTACAACATAAGGTGAAACGGAGTATAGACACATCCGCCTTCAGCGCGAGCTCGCTGGCTTCGGCAGTGCTTTGGTTGCGCGTGCCTGCGCGATCACACTTGTGTTAGCAGGGGCAGAAAGCTCGCGCTGAAGGCGGAGGTTTAAGTTCTATACTTCGTTTCAGCTTGGGTCCAGACGCAGCCGATGCTACGAGCGCGAGCGTGTGGCCCTGAACAGTGCTTGCATTGCACGAGCGCGCGTGCTTGGCAGGGACGCTGAAAGCCCGGAGCGCGCGCTTGTAGCATCGCCTGCGTCTGGACCCAAGCTGAAACGAAGTATAGTCCCAGCTTAATCGTGCACGCAGTAAAGGTGTTGCGCTTTTGAACATTCACCGGAATATGCAAGTCAGCCCCGAAATAGTCCTCTCGCTTCTTTCTATCGACCGACGGCGGCTTCCACTAAATGTTTAGACCCCACAAAATGATACATACTGTTATTTTTCTCTTCCACTTTCTCGTCAACGAAGAACGTTAATAACCTAAAACATGACTATAGAACGATAATTTCTGAAAAATGTGATCCGCGCAGGAACAATGAGCGTGGCGCTTCACTTGCCCATTGCTCCAGTGCGCATTGCAGTTTTTATGTTTATTGTATTCTAAACTTCGCTATTCTCTGGTACTCTTCCATAGTTTTCAGTCATTGGATACCCGAGTTTCCGCAGAGGAGTGCACGCACCGGAATATTTTGTGAGCCTGTCTGGACTCTTCTGTTCAAAGCCTATTATTATATTTGATGATTGCGTTCTTTCGTTGTTCAACATTAAATTTCCTCTTAAATATTGGACGAACGAGATGTGGCAAACAAGGTTGAATTTCTGTCTTTCAAGAAACAGAAAAATAGTAAACAAAATTGTGTTTGGGCAATTTCTTTTCCTATTGTTTTATGACTTTCGAACGGTTTGAGCGAAGAAAAACACCCCATGAAAAAATTTCCTGGCTACGCCACTGATCGCTTGGCACGACTCCGCCAAATCTGCCAAGCAGCTGGCATCGACAGACGCGATATTGTGATTTTTTTTGTCGACATTTGCGTGAGATTTTGGGGAAAATAAATGCTGGCCTGCACTCGTTGTCCCCCAACATTTGTTTGTTTTCGAACTGCTAACAACTGCCCCGAATCGTTATTTTGAGGCTTTACCAAACCACGAAAACGAAAAGGTACCGACTAGGAAGCCGACATACGGTGTCGCAGCCGATGCTACAAGCACGAGCGTGTGGCCCTGAACAGTGCCTGTACTGCACGAGCGCGCGTGCTTGGCATGGACACTGGAAGCCCGGAGCTCGCGCTTGTAACATCAGCTGCGTCTGGACCCAAGCTGAAACGAAGTATAGAGACGATGCGGTCAATGCGGTTGCCACGAAGACGCGCATGCGCAAAGCGCGACAGCTTGTCGGGGCATGCTGGTAAAGCAGACTGCCTTCGAACTGTTCGCATTCCGCATAGCCGTCAAATGCTCAAAGTACTGGCAAGGACAACTGGCGAGTTATCTCCAATGGGTGGAAAACGCATCAATTTTGCCGTTAACTGTTATTGCGATATGGAGCAGAATCTGCGCACAATATCAACAAGTAAATGGACAAAATTTAGGCACACAAACCACTTCAGTCATGCTGTGAATTAAAGTAGCCGATATTTATATACAGGGTGCAATTAGAAAATTGCTCAGCATCACTAAAAAACACTAAACCAACAAATTGCAGAACGATAGAAGGCACGTGAAGCATTTTACGGCTTTCTGAAAAACCACACAAATTCGACGGGTCTCGGTTTCCTAATTTTCTAATTCAAACCATGCCCTTAAAACAATATTAAAAAAGTTAATTACGCGAAAATAATTAACAATCTAATTATCTTGAACTTTTATAATTTTCCTAAATAGGCCCCTGGCCGTGGACGAAAACGACACGAGCCTTTTTTTGTTGCGACGCGTAGTTTTTGAAATATCGAATTTGTCCCTTCGTTGAACCTTGCAAAAAAAAAAAAAAAAATGAAGACAGATTTTGTAATAAAACGAGATACAGTATTCTCTACAATCTACCGTTCAAATCAAGGTTCCGATGATTTTAGTGCGTCTAAGTATTATTTATATCCGATAAAGGGATTATTTTATCTTTTTCAGTTTTAAAACCGAAACCGAAACAAGGTGCACGGGATAGGTGGCGCTAGCTATCCTCCAAAATCGACCCATCTATATTTTTCTTTGATTACCGTCCATAGCTTTTCGTTTGGCGGTGGTCGTTTATGGCGGGATGTCGCTCCGTCGTTCGCGCAGTTTCGCGTTAATTTCTTCCTTAAAACAACTTTCTTTATGGGTGCATTTTACTAGTACTGTGTTCAAGAGTGTCAAATGGTATCGGGAGAGGCCGCGACGTCGCGTCTAATCATTGACCGGAGGCTGGCAGCGGGATTCCTGCGGAAAGTTCAACGGCCGGTAAGCAGAACTCTTTTCTTTGTTCACTGCATGTTGCCGTGGGCTTGCTAAACTATGCTCGAACGTATAGCCCCTTCCCCTGGCAGATATCGAGCGCTCGTTTGGGACTCGGACTCGTCTTCGTGGTTGAGCGACAGCGTTGAAACGGAAATGTTGCGAATGACCTCAGATCAAGCTCCTCCGAAAAAGGCAGCGCGTAGAACTTCTGCGGCTCGCTCGATGCGCTTCGCCACTTTCCCACGGATCGGTTGGAGCCAGAGTTTTAGTAGATCGTTTAAAGAGGCAATCTACCTCTACGGGCGCGCGCTTCAGAGCATGCATTAAAGTGGCAGCGCGAGCTCCCGCCGCGAATAGCGTGATCTGAAGCCGCGGCCGCTCGGCGAGCTCTCCACTGGCTCCAGATTTATCAGCGGCACACGGAGAGAGAGCTCGCATCTCGCAAGGGGCACAAGAATCCTAAAATCTCCGCCCGGCGAGCGAGTGCTATTTGCCAAGGGAAGGGGCTACTAATATGCTGCGGCCTGGAACGATTTGCTGCATAGCATAGCGGAGTTTTTTTTTTTTTTTTTCTTTCTGCTAGATGGAAAGGTATTTTTTTACCTATGTACGGACGACGCATTGCCTATCTGACTGCGGTGAATGCCTTTTGGCTTTAACACATAGCGGAGTTTTTTTGTTTTTTTTCTGCTAGATGGAAAGGTATTTTTTTACCTATGTACGGACGACGCATTGCCTAACTGACTGCGGTGAATGCCTTTTGGCTTTAGCATAAAATTACGGTTCCGCGCCTCGAAAGAGCTCGCAAAGGTATAAAAGAAAGGTGAAATAAACCGCAATCGTGCGCCTAAGCCATGTTATAGAAAAAAAAAGAAAAAAAGAAATTGTGTTGAACGAAATAAAAAGAAATTGATGGTAATGTTTGTCAAAGTGATTTATATTGACTTTTGTGACGGACAAAAATCATTTGGTTGCCGAACGGGAGGATTCAGTGTTTTCGGATATATCCAAAAAACACTTGCCAGTTGAAATTTTCTCATTTACTACCTATTTTAAGGTCATGGTAGCAATTAAGAAATTTAAAAAAGACAATAAAGCGTCAAAGAACAGGGTTAATGGTCCTAGAAAAAAAAGACTTCTTTTTATGATTGACAAAAGTGAGATTTTTTCTATTTTATTCAATATACGCAAACCGGAGATGGAGGCGAAAACAAGGACGAGCACAATTTGAAACATTGTTTGTCCTTCTTTGCCTGTCTCATTTTTTCAGTATGTCTATGCACCAAGCAACTGAGAGAGACGAAGAGACACAAGTGCGTGAGGACGTCGGAACGCTGAGCACTGGTTGGAATCAGTTGTGAGTAGACCTAAAGCCAGGTGCCTTTGTCTCCACTGCACGTGTTGAACACATTCTGATGCAAGAGCAAAACGCCAGATGCTGGTGTTCCGCATTCTAACTCGTTCGACGAGTGCAATGAAGACAATGGCAGCTAGGTCTAGATCTACCCACTAATCATTCCAACCAAAGCTCGGCATTCTGATGTCCCCACGCTCTCTCATTTCCTCCTCTTCCTCAGTCTCCTGCCTAGTATTGTTACCTTCAATTCTCATTTATCTCGTCCAGGTTTGCCACGTTTACATAAATGCGACTTGAGTGCATTGACTTTAATTATTCTCAGAATTAAGCCGATGCGCCAACATTCATGTTCATGCACATCAAGTCCTACGCTAGGATGGCACCAGTGGCGTCACAAGGGGGTGGGGGGGGGGGGCAGACTGCCCCGGGTGCAGCGCTCGGGGGGTCGCAGCGGGCCACGAGAGCGGGGGGGGGGGTTGCAGCGGGCCACGCGAGAACGAAGGTGGGGCGGGGGGTCGCGGCAGGCTATTGCCCCGGGTGCCGCTGACCCTCGTGACGCCACTGGCCATGTTGTGTCACATCTCAAAGTTAAACCTGCGTTTCTGGCACGAGCCGAACCTTGTAATCGCATTTTCTGGCCGGTGTTTCGCATGCGGAAGCCTTGCTGATGAGCATAAAGAGCTTAACCACTGTCTTTAATGCTCTGCAAGAAGTTACAGGATGCAAGAAAGTGCTGAGAGTTCTGGGCCTTGCCACTCTAGAACAGAAGGAACAATACTGCACAAGCTATGGTGAGCAAAATTGTTTCCAACCGCTTTCAAGACACTACAGCTACTTCCATCAGGGTTGGACCACAAGGACGAGAGGTTCCGGTGCAAGCAGGAGCAGCGCTGAGGTAAGAACTACTTTTTCTGCGCAGCTCCCGATGCCGTTCCTGCACTCCCTCCGATGCGCAGGGCCACAGCGGGGGCCGCCCTCACCAAGCAGCTCAGCTATTCGCGACTCCAGCGAACTATGGGGGTCAGGCAAAATGGCAGACGAAAGGAGGTCGTTTTTGTAGTTCAGCACGCTGACCACCATAAATTTCTTTCTCTACAGCGTAAGATCGGTGTTACATATGAAAGCAAAGCGATTTTTCAACGCTAGAAACCTTCTTTTAGTCAGTGCGTAAGAATGACACGGCGGAAGCATAAAAATGATTAATTGAAACAATGTTTGTTTCTATGCTGCCTACGACAACCAAGCAGCAATAGCAAATGACAGAGTTGAAACGACCTCCTTTCCTGAGCTTCTCGGTGTTAGCCGCTACGCGGCCTTGATTTTGCTGGAGTCGCCAATATTCAACTTACTTACAATGGCAAGAAAAGTTTGCGTTTGTTCTCAAGAGAAAATTACGGAGGGACACCCGAGATTGTGCCCGCTTTTCGCCGCCGCCAATAAGACAAGATTGGCCGCCGCCACGTTCTCAGCTAGGCACGTAGCAAGGATTTTGATTCGGGCGGGGGGGGGGGGGGGCTGTTATATTCCAATCCCGTCAGCACATTGTCACGAATGCAAGCATTATCTGTTGAGTCAAAACTTCATTTATGCACAGTCTGGGACAAAATTTTCCGGACCACGGGAGTGGTGGCCGATATGCATTTCTTACGCTCTCTGATGGCACGTCGAGACTGGCGCTTTATGCTTGAGTGTCCTACCATACTTGCAGAGATGCCGATTCTTTCATTTTCGGCAGCCGCGGTGCGATTCTCTATAATGTGCCCCGTATTGCCGCTTCGGAAGTATCCGCGCCAAGCTGTGCACGGGATCCAAGCTAAGAAGCTACGCCGGCTGGCCTGGCTGGCTGCACCTGCAGCGAGAAAGAAGTATTCACCGATCTCGGAAGCGGTGGTGCATGCCGCTTTTTTTGGTAACTTTCTTTACCCAATAACGAAGAATATGATGACTGATTATCACACAACACTTTTGACCCTTGTGAGAGTGTTACCGTGAGGTGCAGTCGAAAATAGAAGACTCATACACATTAAGGGCATGTCGCGCCGAGAATGTTGCTGAATATTGTAAAATACCAGGAGCCGAGTCATCCAAGCTTTCTGATGTGGAATAATCGTTTACTTTGACCTTTCAAACATAAAATGGTTTGCCGCTTGTTGAAAGGCATTCTTGAGCACAAAAGGCCGGTAGCACGGCCGAAGCCCTATGGGTGGCAGTAATGCTTCATTCACATTGGCGGTTTAACCGTATTTGCGAGGCAGTTCACGTAGATTTGATGACGAAAACGAGCGAACCCACTTTGCACTTGCGATTTGAATGCCAGTGTAAAAGCAGCATAAGAGAAAAGTGGGAGACTCCGTGCTTGACCTCAGTTGGAGGCATCCCTCTACGAGTATGCTGCGATGCCTGGAACAAATAATTACAGTGAACGGTAATTTTACCGTTCGCTTGGAGAAGTCAGCCAGCAGGAGCAAATGCTTATGTGTTTTTTAATGTGAATAAAGAAATCAGTCTTGAGGTCGGAGTCAGGCGTTGTGTGTTACCGCAAAAGTGGCGCGTGCCGCCGTCCGGCTGATTTCGAGGTGCTGCCTGCCAGGCCAGCGCTACTTTGTGCGAATTTTCGGCGCAGCTGGACACGAATGCTTCCGAAGCGGCACCACACGGCAAGTTATTGAGAATCGCTACGTGGCTGCCGCAAACTGAAGAGTCTGCATCTCTGCGAATATGGAAGGATGCTCATCCGCCAAGCGCCGGTCTCGACAGCAGAAGGCGCAGCAATGCATATTGGTTAACGCTCCCGTGGTCCAGAAACTTTTGTTCTTGACTGTACAACTAACTATGTGTACAACGTTCATGTAAACAGCATACACCGTTCGGGCACTGCATCGCACTCAAGTCTCTAGACCAGGGGCCCTATGCCACACAACATGACCAAGTGTGAGCTAGGAACCAGGACAACACTATCTGCTCCGATTTGTCAGTGGCGCGGCACTGACCTACGCAGCAGAAAACATTGTCTTGGTCCCTTGGTTCCGCTTGGTCCCGCGATGTAGCATAGGGCCCCAGGGGTCTCAAAGACGACATTCTGGGATACAGCACTCGAGCGCCGCATGCGCTATAAATAATTTTTTTATATTGTCAATTCATTTCCGATCGAAAAGGAGCTCTGCTCTGTGTACAGATTTTGCACTATTATTTCTTTCTTTTTTTGGACCGAGTATTGTTTTGTTTAAAAACTTGCTTCTCAGGCTTATGTACATCCAGCGGGATGGCAATACCCTTACTGGGTGTACAAGTGCGAGCCTTTTGCTCATGGAGGCACCTCGGCTGCGTGAACTCTTGCACAGCAGGAGCAACAACCAAAGATAAAGCCATGAGCCCGGGCTTCTAGCTGTCAGACAGCACCTTAAAAATACACAAATTTTTCTTATAATGCTGCTATAAAAATTGTCAAAAAAGCAAAAACGACTGCATGAAATATTTTTTCTATGCCTGTTGACCCTAGTGAGTTCTCGTTCTATTGAAAACTGCCAGTACTGTGATATGGTGGTGTTTTAAATCTTTTTATGACAAGGTGTGGGCCCAAAGTAGTCGTATATGCAAACAAGAACCAAAGAGGGCAAAACGATCAGCTTACAAAAAGCAGAAAGCATAAGGTTCTCTGTCCAAAAAATCCCTAAGGGGTCACTGAAACAGTCAGCTGCTTTGAACCGTGAAACATCAGTGCTGCTTGTTTGTTTGTTTTGCCCCAAAATAGCAAAATGTTGTCCCCCCCCCCCCGCCTCTGTTGGCCCTCTTCCTTTCGGGGGTTCGCTATCTGGCCCCCACACTCGAATAAATAGACCCCTGCTCTAGACAGTGGTGGATTAAGAAGGTGAATGTGCATTCATACAGAGAATTGTAGGAAGGTGCTCATTGTGGGAGCGGGTGAACTGCTGAGAATTAGGTGGCGGTCATTCTTATCGGTGGGGAGCAATATTGGACGTGGTCCTGGGTGTTGCCCGCATTTATCTTCTGAGAACCAACACAAGCTTTTATTGCCATAAGTGAGCTGAATATAGCTGAGCTGCTTGGTAGGGGCGGCCCCCGTGTAGGCCCTGTGATTCACGACTTGCATGTTGGAAGGAGCTTTTAAAGTCTCCATAGCAAGCACAGGTGGTGCTGAAAGCTCCGGGCACTTAGAGTTCCTGTATAGGCTCCCTACGGGAGCCAGAGTTGCGCGTCTGTTTTCCACGAGCCGCTGCGTTGCTATTCGCCGAGATCCGATCATGTGAGGAGCAGACTCAAATGCCGTGCAGGAAAGTAAACGTTGCCCGGCGCCCCGGCGTATGTTCCCCTGCTTTTGAGCGCGCCTTGAACATGTGGCACCGATATTCACCGAATTCGGTCACGTTAGGAGCA
>JAZHYW010019673.1:0-14468 GCA_037355805.1 Ixodes ricinus | reverse complement strand
CACGGATGGCTGGTTTCAAAATTCTCCCACATCCCTAACGAAACCAGCCCATCTTCGTGTGCGTGCGCGATTTTCGTCCCGCGCCGCCGGTTTTAGCTCGCACGCAGCGTTGTTTTGGCAGGCAGAACTGTTGTTGACCGTCGATATTGTAAGGCCATGGTGTTCTCATCCTCCCAGGCAACAGTTACTTTGCTTTCCCTTCTGCAATACTCTGACTGACTGACTCCTCCTGGGTGGCCGTCACTGTTCGCCGCGTCAACGACACATTCGTACCATTTCACTCCTCGTGACACAGGGTGCGCTGCTCGCTTTACTGTCACGGGCCGTCCTATCTAACACAACGAGCGCGAAAGGTCGTGGTCATCTGCTGGTTCCGAAAGGGCGGGACGTTCATATAGGCCAATGAAGGCCCCGAATCAAGAGGACGTCTGCCGATTTCTATACATTAAAAATTTACGACGTCTGCTGGTCTGTTAAGAAGTGTTGCTTTCTCTTTTGAACTGCTCCAATGTAGCTTGCCGCCTATAATAAAATTTAAATGATCAATAAATATAACAGGGTGGAACTACTGTATTTCATTTTTATGTGGGAGCGTTGAAAAAAGTCAAAAATATTTCCAAGTTTGTGAAGACGCGCAATTCGCAAGTCCGTTTCAAGCCGTAAAAACACGTTTTTGTACGATATTGATGCTTAAATATAAAACATACAAACAAAATATACACTTTCTCGACTTGCTTTTCGAGTAGACAACTATCATATCTACATTTTAACAAAAAATAAAAAAAATGAAAAATGGGTTTTTTGAGAAAATCGATCTTAAAATTGGTACTTTTTGGTTTTCGCATAACATTAACGTAAACGTCCCGCAAAGGCTATTTAATACAGCTAAATTATTTTATAATATCTATAAAGAGCGTGTTTTGGGCTCTCCATAGACATAAAAACTATTGATGTAACCCAAGTAGATCGCCAGTATTTAATTGTCAAAGTTCGTCAACAATTGACCGAGGGGGCGTTTTTGACATTTTTACAGAAAAAACGCAAAACGCCTAAAATTATTTCATGGTATTAGAGCCTTTTATCAGTGCCCACAGAGTGCTTGAAAAAATTTAATATAATGTGGACTGAAAATCCACGACGGGAGATCGAGCGAAACATCCGACCCACGACGGATGTGAAAAACACTGCTTTCCGCCGCGGCCTCTTTTAAAATTCGTAAGTCGAGAACAAAAATCCGACGGACTTGCCGTTTGTGGCTACTACGTTTTTAGAGACGACGCCATAACATATATTTTTTTCAGCGAAATTGAAAATTCGACCCTTTTTGTTTCCACGATTTGAGATGAAACCACCCATATATATATATATATATATATATATATATATATATATATATATATATATATATATATATATATATATATATATATATATATATATAAACAAGGTGCTTTCATTAAAGAGTGGACAAATTTGATATTTCGAAAACTACGCGTCCCAACAAAAAAGGCTTGTGTCGTTTTGGTCCTGGGCCAGGGGCCTATTTAGGAAAATTATAAAAGTTCAAGATAATTAAGTTGTTAATTATTTTCGCGTAATTAACTTTTTTGAATATTGTGTTAAAGGGCATGGTTTCAATTAGGAAATTGCTCTGCATCACCAAAAAAACACTAAATCAACAAATTGCAGAACGATAGAAGGCACGCGAAGCATCTTACGGCTTTCTGAAAAGCCGCACAAATTCAACCCCTGCTGCGCTGTCATCGCGCGACGCAGCGGAGGCTGTGTTGCACTATCTCTCCACGCGGCGCGGTGCCGCCGGGGCCGAGATGCGCTCCGATAGCAAACCGAAACTTAAAAACCCGTCGAATTTGTGCGGTATTTCAGAAGGCCGTAAAATGCTTCGCGTGCCTTCTATTGTTCTGCAGTTTGTTCATTTAGTGTTTTTCGATGATGCTGAGCAATTTTCTAATTGAAACCATGCCCTTAAACACAATATTAAAAAAGTTAGTTACGCAAAAATATTTAACAACTTAATTATCCTGGACTTTAATAATTTTCCTAAATAGGCCCCTGGCCCAGAGCCAAAACTACACAAGCATTTGCTTGTTGCGATGCGTCGTTTTCGATATATCGAATTTGTCCACCTTGTATATAAAGTCCTTCGAGGTCTTGCCAGGTGCCACAAATAATTGCTCAGCTGGACAGAAAATCAGACCACTTCCAAAAATACCCACAAATTACGAAAAATGTAAAACCGGAAAATTCTTAAATCGACTTTAACTGCACTTAAATCCTATTTAAAAACTAGTTGACGGCACCTTTAGTGGACTGTAGCGGGCAATGAGTGGCATTTTGTTTATTATTTATTTTGCTGGACCCATATTTAGGTTTGATATTCATGTTTCCACGTATTACACCTCTTTTTTCTTCTTACTTCGACTCTAAAAAATATTGCTGAAATCGTTTTCCCTCTTTTCTTATTGCGCAGTTCCTTGTACACCTTTGTATTTCTTCCTCGTGCGTGGAATTTTCCATTCATGCTAATAATGATGTAGTACAATTCGCGACACTCTAGCACGAACACGAGATCGGTGTATTCTTCTTTTTTCATTGTACTCACGCCGGGTAATAACGAGTACCCGTTTTTACTGCTTGGCTTCGCGCTCCAAATGAAACTTTTCCTCTAGAATGGTGGATTTTATTACAACCTATAAATCGTTAGAGAAGGACGGGAAAAACCGGCGATCGCGCTTGCACTCTTTTATGTCGCGCTTTGTGGCGCTCTCTCTATATATACTACTGTCACTCTCTGCCAGGACTGTATAAAGCCGCATTCACGCTGCTCGCATACATTATACAAAGGACAAGCTGTTCGGAGCAGACATGAGGACCTAATTATCTGAGGACGCACGCCTCAAGTATCTTAGAGGCATGTTTGCTTCATACATGCTTCCAACATGTCTGCAGATCGATCTTTTGTATCGTGTTTTGAGCAGTGTGACCCCGGCTTAAAAAGGGAGACGTGCTCCGTCAGCCGTCGGGCCTTTGATCTCTGTTCACCTCCCGCCGTCAATTGAAAACAAAAAGAAAAAAAGAAATAATTAGGATTTATTGGTATTGAAAACCATATATACAGCGTGAAAAAAAAATAGTACGCTTCGCCCCGCTGCCGTTAAATTTCTCCACCCAAATGTATAGCGCTGGCGGTAGGGACCAGAAGCCAAAGTTTCATGACTAACTGTTATCTTATTCAAAAGAAAGTATATAAATTTTCTGTAAATTTCGATGGGAAGGTGGGGTCCGTCCCCTGTTTAGTTTATGACATTCAGCACCGATATATTCCTGGGTTTTGTCCGCCACTATTTTACTATTGAACATTTTGGACAAACGCATTTAACTTTTAATGGAGATGACGGTGCGTTCTCAAACTTTGGTATCACATCGGACCTATAGACATTTAAGCGGAGACTCAGCGTTCAACAATGCGGAGATTATTGTAGTGATAAAAAGCATATAAAAACACTGTAAATATTTTTGGAACACCTTGTACTCACCGCCTAATAGCGGGGATCATCTTTCTCGTTCTCACGGGAAAGAAAGTAAGTCGAGAGTGAGTGAAAGAAAGAGGGCTCACTTGTGTAAAGGTCATAACGTATATGTGGCTTGCACTGACGTCACGTCAGCGGCCGTTGCCGGTAGCCTCGCTGCTCAGGGCGTTTCTTCTCTGCAGCGTGCATTTCACACCCCCGAATTTGTTCTTAATGCGAATGCACTAACTGTCCCATGGAGCGAGCCGACGTCATCAGCCGCGCCAAACGGCGGATAAATTCGTGAAGCCACGATTTGAGGCATCCCAGCTTTGAAACCGCGCAAAAAGCCACGCAGAACGTCAAGTAAATGAAGCCAAAGAAGGCCACCGCGCGTTAGTTGCAGTCAGCGCCATCCTATGGCGCTGCGTGCGGCACGGCCTATGTCAGCGAGTCGCGGCAGCTTCACGAGGACGCGCGCAAGAACGACATTAATGCTTTCGCATTCACAACTCATAAGAAGTTCTTAGGTGTACCCCGAGCCTTTTCTTGGACAGAACAAGTAGGAATGACCTCTAGCATGATGCAATGACGTCACGCGCATCGAGGTCGGCCTCATATGTCTTTACCTCGTCACTTGTGGTCCCGCTGGGAGAAAAAGACTCTGGGCGTATACTGTCTTCTGACGGCGGGTGTGTTTCAGGCATACTCAAGAGGTGGTGCGTAGAACGTCTGTTACACCGCATTGGGGAAAGGTTGAGCTAGATGCTCGCTGGGTGAGGTGCATCAGGCATAAGCATGGCACAACCCATGTTATACAGACTGTTCCTGTTCCGAGAGTTCGTTTCGTAAAAATGACTGGCGAGTGTGATGCACAGGTGATTTCGGGGTGGTTGTGATTAGTTTTTATTTTCACTCAATCTGCGATGGTGGGTTGAAGTAGCGCAAAACAAACGTGTCTGATCTGGTTAGTAAGTGGTGGAGCAAACACTGTCGAGCTAGTTCGCAAACGTCGGTTGGAATTCAACACGCGAGGACCGTTTGGACCTCGATCAGGACTTCCTCGCCCTGCTGCCGCAAAGTGTCCAGTGGCTTTGAGAGAGTAATATCGACGCAACATTGCTCTCCAAGCTTTTAAGAGAAGCTCCGAATTTTAATGGAAATTGTGCACACGCGGTAGAAAATGATTCAACCAACAAGTCGATCGAAGTATATCTTAAGAAAACGTCTACAGAGTAGAATGCACGGCCTGACTTACACTAGTTTTTGGCCTCACACTTGAAGAAGAAAATCGAAGATAGTATCGACTGGCTGTAAACTCGCGCTACCCGAGCACATTGACCACAAGTGTATACGTCTAAACGTTATGGTGGTCGCGCTTATTTTTAAGTTTTTCAGGAATCCTGGATCATCAACAAACATCAAGGCTCAAGATTAAAAAAAAATGTCTGTCTCTGTCCCTTGTTTTGTGTTTTGCTTTCTTTTTATTGAAAACTAAAGCAGTTTGTATGTTTTCTAAAAAGAAAACCTGCTAGCTACAATGTGTGAAGAGTGACAGCGATTACTCATTGGGCCCAGGCGTTCACAACTTCGCGCTTTGCTTGGACACGGCGATCCTTGTGTTCCCTCTTTTCAATGGCAGAGGCTCCGGAAATCTTTCTTTAAAAGAAGGGGGGGGGGGGGGGCTCGACATCTCCTAAATCTATAAGGTTAGGTTGGCTTCAGGTTGACATTAATTGCCATATTTTAATGAAAACATAATTATGCAACGCGTTCACATATTCACGCACATATTTGTGGAAAACAAAGTCAAACAATGGTGCAGTAAAATAGCAGTAAAAAGCTTGACTCTGACGACTCATACAATGTTTGATAACCACTGAAATCAGCCGTACCATGTGTTCTTTATTTTTTCTTTCCTATACCAACTTTTACATATCGACTGCAGCTGTGCCTATGCCAAATTGGCTTTGTCTAAAAATGGAAACGTCCCTTCATTTAGGGATTCACGGGGAACCATGATGTATAACGCAGACGTAGACAAACAAGAGTTAAAAGTGACTGGAATACAATGTCAAAGGTAGCATTCCACAGCCATATGCTTTTAGGTTAACTACGGTTTTGGGGGAGAACTCACTGCGACTGTAAAGCGTATAAGGAAGAACAGGTAACGGACGGATCAGAACATAACTATCTACAGTTGTGTGAACGTGGTTGTGTCCTGTTCCTGCTCTCATATCCTAAACCTTAAATATGGACTTATCTTACCAAAACGATTGCACTTAGTTTAGTTAAAATGTGGTACAGATAATTAGAATTAACCTTTCTAAGGAAAAAATACGCTGACGCGTTTCGATCCATTCTACATACATGTTCCGTTCATTCAATAGAGTGGATACATATACTCTCCCTCCAACAAGGAAACTGTTTTATTGAAAAGAAAATGACGATGCCAGATTAAGCCGCATCGAACAGAAGAAAAAGTATCAACGCAAACATGTATACATAAACATTCCACGGAAAGTTACCCCAGGCATCACGCCACATATAGACACTAATGATACATAGTACTGTCAGGAAAAAGAAAAGAAAAACCGTAATGACCAGAAGGTGACATAAGAGCTCCATCTGTGCGCGAATGAATTATATACAGAAAAAGCAACACAAAATAAACAAGGCAAAAATCATAAATGGCAAGTTTGAACAAGGGTGTGTTGTCTCTTATTAAAGTCAAATACGTAGTATACTTGCGTGCATCTCGTACTGAGTACGAATCATAGTGATGCAAAACTATCTATAGTACTATCGATACTATCGATAGTGGAAGCCAAATTTAACTATCGATAGTGAAAAACTATCAATAGTGCTATTGATGGTCGACAATCGTAAAATTATCGATAGTATAGCATCGATAGTCGACAATCGTAAAATTATCTATAGTCGACTATCTTTAAACTCGATAGCATACTATCAATAGTCGGCTACCGTGAAATTGTTTATAGTCGAATATGAAGAAAGTGTCGATAGCCAACTATCAGTAATGCTGTCGATGGGGTTTTATTAGGTGACGGAGAACGTCTTGGAAATTTCGTGTAGCTCGAAGAAAAGCGCAACTGTAACTACGAACTTCCGCATAATTACGGAAGAACAATCTAAAACATATTAGAAAACAATCACAAAGCAGTAGAAATCATCCCCAGAAATTATTGACGATAAACTATTAAAATATATTCTATACTATTGAAAAACTATGAATAAAAGATATCAACTTCATAGGTTGTCGAATTTTTTAGTTGTTTTAGATTTCTTTCGGGGTGTGCCCTTTGCTTTTTGTGCGTTCAATCAGAAAAAATGGTTATCTCTCTCGCCCCTAATAAGTAAAATATGTATGTGTTGCGTAGATTCGTAACCCTTTTGAACATGGTGCTAGCGATGGTGATCGAATGAACAAGTATGGGGACATGACTTTACCCGGATGAAAAGATAAAGCAGCGTTTTTTACGAAACAAACAGGTTGCGAGGAAAAACGAAACAATATTGCCTTTTAGATTCACAACCCTTTGTCACTGAAATAATGCCTCATTGTTAATAATGTTATTACTTAAATCAAAGAATTTTTCGTTTTTATCGTTCAGTTTAATCCAGATAAAGTTATGTTCTCAAACTTATTGTATTTCAAGAATGAAAAAGCTAAAAATATCAGTATACTACGTTTTTTTCTTGTTTTTGTATAAGCTTTTTTATGTGGTAATGTTCAATTTGAAGTCTCAACAATAAAATCTGTTACATTTACTGATTCAAAAATATTTATTGATAGATCATGTGACGGAATCTATTTTGAAGTTGTATTTTATACCAACAGGTAAAAATACAATACAATATATTGTATTAATTGTAAATAAAA
The DNA here is from genome assembly GCA_037355805.1 of Ixodes ricinus. Taxonomy (NCBI): domain Eukaryota; kingdom Metazoa; phylum Arthropoda; class Arachnida; order Ixodida; family Ixodidae; genus Ixodes; species Ixodes ricinus. Next base: position 7,034 of record JAZHYW010019673.1, on the reverse strand, counting down.
GACAATACCAAATACAAGAAAAAATAGAACCGAAAAAAGTGGTAACATCTCACGGCATACAAGCCCTAAGTGCTTTCGTCAACAGCTCATTTTCGATTTTTTGGAATTTGCTATAAATGATCATCATGAGAAAATCAAATGATACCCAGCAGAGAGCTTATTTTCACCTGTCAGTGGTCAATGGTATGAAAAGGAATGTCTGTCAACTGAAAAATAAAACAAACAAAGCGTGGAACAAACTCGTGAAAACCGTTATGCTAAATGTCTTCAGCGAATGTTTTCAATGGCTGTAAGACAGAAAATATACTGAATATACTGAATAGCTTTACAAATGCGGGCATAGTAAAGGATGAAGCCTGATATCTGAACCCCCTGAATATACAAAATATGTGCGCAGGAAAACTAGCAAACCGCCATTTCTGTTTTACATCTAAATTAATTGAACGAGAAAGCAACTGTTTTGTTCCCTTTCAATTTCATTTTCTTTCTCCCAAAAACCATGTGTTGTCTGGCCGTACATATATCCGTCGTCATTCCCTTTTTGGGTGGGGCTTTAGATTTCCTAACACTCGATATGTTTTTTTTAAAGCTGACTTTCGATAGTATCGATAGTCAACCAAAAGCCAACTATCGATAGTACTATCAATAGTACTATCACTTGCAGTATCTCTAGTACTAGCAATAGTCAACTATCGACAATACTATCGATGGTACTTTTTTATAGCCGGCTATCGATAGTGCTATCGATAGTATTATCGATAGTCCACTATCGATAGTTTTCGACACTCTACATAGTTTCGGAAAACATATCGATAGTATCGATAGCCAATTCTTCGATAGTTTTGCATGACTAACGAATCAACCATACAAAAATAAACTTTATCACGCGTGTATAATTAATAATTGTTAACAAATATATGCGAGGAAGCAAACCAACATTCAACACATTCAGGTTGAGGAAAGAGGCAAAAATATACTCTGGCAGGGACGCAGAGTGTCGGCGCACGGCCGCTCGGTCTGCTGCGCGCGCTGGAGCGAGATCGAGGGGCCGTGGTCAGTGCGTCAAATTACAGACATGAAACTTCCCGTGTCGAACACTTTTTTGAAAGAAAAAGAAACTATCCATCTAACGTGAGCCAAACGTAGCTAAGCGTTCGGCTGTTTTGGCTATAACTTCAATCATGACATTGCACAGCTTTCCAGTTCTTTGTCGGTGGGCATGCAGAAGAAGGAGATGCGTGAGACGGGTCTGCGTCATGCGACTCGCTGTAGGTAATTTTTACTCGCCTCAACGCACTGAAAGAAAGCTTCCCTGATGCCGCCGATGCTGGCACCGTTACTAAAAGCTGCACAATCCTGACAACCTGGTCCAAGAGATACAAAACAGTTCGAGACTGTGCCTTCAGTGCTTCCGCGACGTCATCGACTACGGTAACCTCTGCCAGAAAGAACCGTTGGGAGGAGTATAAGCTGTGCATTTAGCCTATCTAAATCAAAGTGCCTGCCATGGATGCCGAGCGCTACTTATAACTCCTTCGCATTCAGTCGCTGTCCACGTGCATAGCTGACAAGCGTGCATTCAAGCTTTACCAGCAGCTCCATGCCAGGTTGGTCGAACCGGCTCTTCATTTCAGACGTTCAGACGTTTCAGACGCCAACCGCCAACCTTCTTTCGAAGGTTGGCGGCTGGCCTTTGCAGTGCTGTACGGAACGGCGTTCCAAGGAGAGGCGTTCCTGAAGCGCGTTCCTTTTAGGAGGAACGAAGGAACGCCGCCGTTCCATTTTGCATCGGTGGAACTGGAAGGGGAACTCGTTACATTTTTACTGGAACGTAAAAAAGAACGTTTTTTTTGTCGTCTTGTGGGGTAATCTTTATTTTATTTCTAAGAGGGGAAAAGCTAAAGGTATAAAAACAATATCTTTACAAAGAGCATTACTAATCTTAGGGTTTATTTTGTTTGGTTCTCGCTTGGTAACAGTCGGGTGCAGGATAGCTAGTGGACACTGATTCTTTTTGAGTGCTGAAGGTTTTGGCACAAAAAGCAAAACTTTTAGTCGAAGGAAACGAAACAGAAGGGACGTTTGAAACTCAGTTGCTTTCTTTGCTGCCACGGATCCTCATAGACCCAGAAATCTAAGGCCGACAACAGCCATCACTGAACTTCCACGAAGAGACCTACAGTTACAACAAAGGAACAGGTTGCCAGACATTGCACGCACCTTCGTGTGATGAACATTAATCACTTAAAGATAACCAGAAATTAACCTTTATTCCTTCTCCCCTCGTCCCCCACCTTCAAACTGAACAACGAATCCAACCTTCACGAAGAAGGACTTCTAGTTTCCAAGACTGACCTCCCGGAAGCCCTACCCTCTTCTTAACTCGCTGTTCTTGCGGACAGCAACACCGAGAAGCAATTGACGTTGTTAGATTGAAACGTGTAAGGTTGTTGTAGAACGCTCCGGCAATGTGGGGTAACAGTACATTTGGCTCGTCTGAATCGCCCACCAGAAACATGGATATGGTTAAGAGCTGAGGCTTTTAAAGGTTAATATATCATGAAATAAAACCCTGCTTCCGCTTGTTTTCTTCTCCTGGCGTCCTTCCACCACGGCATTCAAATTCGTATGTTGCCATTTGATGGGATAGAGAAAAAAAAATCAGCAGAACCCATCCTTTGGGAATGATTATCTACGTTAATGCGAATAGCATCAAACGGTGCGGAGTTATGCGCGTTCGTCAGGTGGCCGGCACACTCTAGATACGCCAGCCCACTCTTGAGGCGATTCTAAATTTGTTGACACTTTCACAGCCCTGCGCACGATCTCCGCAGCCCAGCACGTGCGTTTGTGTCACTTAGGAAGGCGAGCAAAGCACGCGCCATACGCACAAACACTCAAAATGGTACCGACCAGACTTTCTGGCGTCTCAGCTAGTCTCAACCAACGGTACTCTAAACGGTTGTTTATATCTTTACCATAGGACGCGCTTTACAGCGCTGTCACAGCTACCGGTGCGCGCGTTCCATGCACGAGGGCTCATTCCGCTCTCGTGAGGCTGAGCACGGCCGCTAGCTCACCCTCTCCGCGCTCGGGAGAGGGTGATGCAGCGGCCGTGCTCGGCCTCACTGGAGCGGAATGAGCCTCGTGCATGGGACACGCACGCACCGGTAGCTGTGACAGCGCTATAAAGCGCGTCCTATGGTAAAGATATAAACAAGTGTTTAGAGTGCGTTGAATGACTGCCTTCATAGCTCTGTGGTTAGCGCGTCTGCCTGCTGATCAAAGGGTCAACGGTTCGAATCCCAGCCGGCGCCGGTCTTTTTTATTTATTTATCGACCCGCGGCGTAAGAGGTTAGATAGCCAGATAAATAGATAGATAGATAGATACATACATAGACGAAAAGTGCGTGAAGTATCCAAAGAATGCTATTCGCATTAAAATGCTATTCGCATTAATATTCGCATTAAAGAGAGAACTTTGCTGGATCTAACTAAATATGGTAATCAGCAAAATACAAATGTGACTTATATGTAACGATGCGTTCCATTTCTGAAACGGTAACGGGAACGAGTTCGTTTCTCACCTATAGAATTTGTAACGGGAACGCGTTCCAAAAATCAGACAGAACGAGGAACGAGCTTTCGTTCCTTTTTTTGAGGAACGTGTACAACACTGGGCCTTTGCATCCAGCACCACTGGGGAAGTGGGCGTCTTCGTCTGCTCAAATCTTGACAGCGGCTTTACAGTTATGGTGCTTCTGGTCTCCCTCTGTATAAGGCCGAGCTTCATGGAGGCATTCTTGGTTTCGTCGCAAGCTCTATCAAAACCCTTATCTGTTCTCAGATTCATCATAGTTTGACGAAGAGCTTCAGCCGCTTGTATCGTTCCGGTCGCACTGTATTTAGGACTCTGAAGAACCCTGGCAAGTTGTTTACATGGGCCGAAGAGTTCCTTTGACATGTTCAGTCCGAAAAGTGTCTCAAACTTGTTGAGCAGTTTTTCGTACCCTCCCATGATTACACTTTGCAAAAGATCGTGGATCGTAGCTTGAACCCTTTCGTAGTTCTGCATAAATCGTCTCATGGACTTCACTCATGCACACTCTCCACCTTGTTGGACTGAGTGGCAGAAGACTGCTTGCCTTCCCGGGCCTTTCCTGTGAAGCGTCTATGCACGAAGGGAGGACTATGCCTATGTATGTGTTCTTCCATTTTGAGGACGTTAGGTTGATGTTGGACACGTCTTTTACTGAACCTTCTGCGACTACTCTGCTGCTTCTCCAAACCTCCTGCAGAGCCAAATCTAAAGAATGGCTGGAACAATGCACGTAAACAGACTTCGACTGAATGTCACTTATCTTCTTCTGAACTCCAGAGAAGCGCCCAGACTTGTTTGCTGCACCATCCAAGCAGTGTCCTTGCAAACTACTGAAGTCCAGCCCTAGACGAACGAGCATACCCTTGACTGCCATGAACAGCGTGTTAGCCTTAGAGTCTGGAGGGCTATCAACCCCAATAAACTATTCCTTGATCTCCAATGACACATTTTCGACCTAACGCAAGCATAGAGTAAACTGCTCTTCTCCGGCAATATCAGTTGTCCCATACCCAGGATACCTGGAAAGGAGCGCGCCGACACTACTTGCACCATCTATCGGCAGCGGTGGCGGGATGGCCCTTAACTCAAAGGGACGAACTAGATTTTTCTAAAAAAGAGTCATAGTACAGGCTAGCTGGTGGAAGTCAACCATTTCGTCGTTTACCCTGAGACTGGGGTTTTTTTTAGAAGAGCAAAAGTAACAGAAAAACAGACAGGTCTCAAACTCAGCTACAAGTTTATTTCAACAACCTCCTCTTATATAGTTCGTTCTCGTCGTCATCAACCAATCACAAACGACTTGTCCTCGGCACCGTGACTTTACAAGTTCCACTCTATCACAAAGAAGCGGACACTTCCAACGTTTCCAAGTGAAATGTTCTTCTGCTAGTGTTGCTGCTGCTGCTGAAATGTTCTTCTGCTAGAACATTTCACTTGGAAACGTTGGAAGTGTCCGCTTCTTTTGTGATAGAGTGGAACTTGTAAAGTCACGGTGCCGAGGACAAGTCGTTTGTGATTGGTTGATGACGACGAGAACGAACTATATAAGAGGAGGTTGTTGAAATAAACTTGTAGCTGAGTTTGAGACCTGTCTGTTTTTCTGTTACTTTTGCTCTTCTAAAAAAAACCCAGTCTCAGGGTAAACGACGAAATGGTAGATTTTTTAGTTGTTGTTTTTTTTCATGAAATTCTAAGTGGCTCAATATTTTGCTCTCAGTGAACTTTTTTAATAAATACACTTTTTGTTCATCGTGCTAAATTTAAAGGCTGTATGCCTAAGATAAATTGAGCCAACTTGCAATCGGAAAATATGCATTATCCTTATGGAAGTACGGCGATATACAGAGAAATATTTGAGTTCAAAACCACTCCGTACCTCGAGTTGCTTGCTCTCTACGGTTAAATAAGCTCCAGTTCTCCAGCTACATCTTGGTACTATTTTCTTCGCGATCCGTTAATTCTACAAAGTGCCCTGGTCATTGAAAGAACAAAAGGATGGGTTCTCCAAACGAATCGAGGGCTGTTAGAGTAGTAAAAAGCTGTTTTTCGCACATATGACAAAGTAACTGAATTAATATCACCATAAATAGTACATGATAGATGTGCATCATTCATTCCTAGCACATATTTACCAAATCCCGGTGTTCGAATCTGGGGTTCATGAATAAAAATATGAACAAAATACGAATTTGTTTTACGGTGGAGCAAGAACGTTTCGCCGGGAGGTAAAAGCATTTTTTGTAAGTAAGATACGATATTACGTCTAATTTCTCGAATCAAGGCAAAAAAAAAATCATATCAAGTAGCACGAAAAGAAAAATTATTACGCGGATTTCAGCATGCAGTTGTAATAATGATTTGTTTTTTAAGTACATTTTTGACTTGCCGTTCTTGAACTAGCTATTTTAATATGACCCTAATATAATTGAGTAAAATTCATCTTAATCCTTTGGGCATACTCAAGACACAAAATGAGCAGCGTGTTATGAGCTGTGCTGGGTATTTGTTTATGAGATTTTTTAAACCCTTTCGTACGTACAAAATGTCCGATGGTCACTTGGTTGGGGCACGTGATGTCGCAGTGTCGCGTCGTGGTGTCCCATGACGTCACGTCACGTGAGACAATGTAGAGTGACGTCATAGTATCTTGACATCGTGATTTTTAGTGTCACGCCATGGTGTCAAGTCACCTGCAATCTGTAGTATTGCGTGACGTTGTCACATGGTTGGTATCACGTGACGACGTTATGCTGATGAAGTAACGTGGTCACACCTCGCTGATAATGTCACGTGACCATCGTGAGCTAAATTTGGCGGGCGATGCCTCGCCCGTCAAATTTAGCATTTCTGCTTCATTCTGTAACTTTTAACTTAGCGGGACCTACTTCGCTATATTTTGTGGGCTTTCGACGATTTTTAGAGGCGGTTCTCGTGACAACTTGTCACGCTTTCTGGGCACGGCGGCGATTACACATATGAAATTGACCGCCTAAACTCGAAACCGCGCGAGCCGCGGGAGGTGTTGCCTTTGATTATGTTTTCGGTGAAAACGCTCCACGCGCGTGACACGCGCAAGGTAGTCGCTTTGCATGTTAGCTTCTCGGCAGTAGTGGCAACACAGATCTCCATTGTATAGACAATTGCAAGCATGGAGTCTCTCTGCTGCCTCATGCGTGCAAGCACGTGCAGCGTGCGCGTGAACATAGCTTTGGCAAGCTCGTAAATGCACGCACTTGACCGCACGAGCAGAGACATGGCGGCGGCCAGATGCCCTGCTTGCAATCGTCTATACTCTGTTCACCCTTAAGCTGAGACTAGAAGCTCCGCCTTCAGCGCGAGCTCGCTGGCTTCCGCAATGCTTTAGTTGCGCGTTCACACATGTGTTAGCAAGAGCAGTAAGCTCGCGCTGAAGGCGGAGCTTCTAGTCTCAGC
>JAZHYW010019671.1:0-33151 GCA_037355805.1 Ixodes ricinus | reverse complement strand
TGCGTCTTCTCTGTTCAAACTACGTGTTCGTAACCACTCATGGGATAATTCGCGTACACTGTCGCACTTTTCAGATATAAACTTTCTAAAAACGCCGATAAAGGAAACAATAAAGGAATAAACGTTCACTCAAGTGTTATAGTTCTTGTTTTTTCTTTTATTGCCCCTTGGATTGAAATCTTGTATATTTCAATATAAGAAGTTATAAATGTATTAGGACTTATTGGGACAACAAATTGAGGTAAAGCAAGCAGGTCAGGCTTGAAAAAAGGGCAGTTTCCATGCGCTCTAAAAAAATATTATGCAAGTGTTTTGTTTTTCTTTTTTTTAATACTAAAATATACGTTGTCACGAGCTTACCACTTAGAGGCAAGTAGCCTTGGCCAGTAAGGGGCCTGACTGGTGGTATTAAAATAACTAGTTTTAAGACTGACTTGGTCCTTGAACGTTTTCTGATGAGTCATAAATTAAAATCTCACAGCAAGCCCTCCCCCTTAATTTGCTGTATTATCTCGTACCTATGATAGGGAATTGATGCGGGAGACATAAAAATAAAGTCATAATCACATTTTTCGTCTTTTTCGTTTTTTGGAGGAGGGTGGGAGCTAGAGAAGGGGGAAAAAGAACGTCATCTAATCTCTTTTTTAGCGTGCAAGGATCCCCAAGGTACTCTCAAACGTGAATTATGAGTACCTTGCGCTATCAACAAAATGGGTGCCGTTTCACCGATACTGGGGGTGCGTTCAATCTCGGCGAGCCCGAAAACTCATTCCAGAATTTAATTTACTGCTCTCTTTTTTTTCTTGAAAAAGGGGGGGGGGGATAGGGCTTAGCGTTATACCCTTCCACCATTTTTCAACCGTTAGTCGTAAGCCTTCTGAGCTATATGGTCTGAGTGTTTGTTATTTCTTCCAAAGCGCCGCAGAATGTTGGGTTTTAGAGAGCTTGCCGGAAGCAGAAATGTTCCAAATGGTTATCGAAATGTATCATATTGTAAGGCAAATAAATGGACAAAAACACTAGGTAAAGAGAAAATGAAGCGCCTGTATATTTTTTTTATCAACCCGTTTGCTGTACACAACACTCTAAGCTTATGGTTCCTTACACTCGTGACGTCGAGAAGGCGTTGAGGTCTGTCACTTACATCGATAGGAACGTTGCCGCGTGAAAGGTACTTAATGGAAGATTGATCTACGTGAGTGCGCGTTCACTAAAACGTTTTAGTGAACCGCACGCTAAAGCTTCGATTACGCGAAGAAATTGCGGGTCGACAGTGCGCATGCGCAAAACGCAATATATGGGCTAGCATATTGCGTACGCACGCCACGCTGGGGATTTCGCCTTGCGGGCTAGCGGGCCTTGCGGGAAGTTCTCGAGAGATCTCGGGCCCAGCGAGAGCACCAGTTTCAAGATGGCGGTTACCACGACTGGTGCAGCAAGGGTGACGTGGTGTTCGCGAAGTTCAGTGTTACGTGAAATTGCGTGGTGTTCAGGTCGTCAACTTTTTCCGGGTCCTAACGCGGTCTAATCAGATTGCCGTGCAGCTGAAGAAGTGCACCGTAAAAATGATCACCGCTCGCAATAGGCTTGAACGCTGCGTCTTCGCGAAGTTCATCGCCGACGGACGAACGACTCTTCGAGAAATCGCCAAAGTTGATGCACTGGACATCAGTAGGTCATGAATTTCTTCCCGCGATAGCCTTGAGAAAAGGTGCCGTTCCCACAGTACGATTGACGGAAGCTCCATGATCGGATTTGTCTACGTACTCGTACTCGTAGCCTCCGTACCCCGCAGAAAAGACCGCTTGACCAGTCAGCTGGGGCTTGGTTTAATTTGAAATAAAATAATTGGAAGCGTTTTCATTTTTAATATTTCTTTTGAGGAGCAATGTGGCGCTATAAGCACGCGGAATTTTACAGCTCTAGCAAAATGAGTCAACAAAATCACGCTTGATTTTCACTCGGCAACGTAACGCACAACTAAAATCGGTCCGTGCAGGTTGGTTTTAGCGTACGCTATAATATTGCGCATTGCGTATACGTAAGAGCCAGCATTGCTATACTAAAAGTGTCTATTAGGGAGTTTTCGTAGGTCGTTTTCGCCGTCCCGCAACTCTCTCCGCAACCCGCTACGATACCCGGAACTCTGCAGTCAAGGCCATCGGCGCGCAGGCGCAGTAGCGGCTTCCTCGTTGCGGAGGTCTTAGCGGAGGAGAAAACGCGGTCTACGAACACTGCCTACTACAGTGTGAAGCACGCTAAAGACCCGAGGCTAGCAGTGGTCCTCCACTGGCCAAATTTCTCGTCTACAGCGTAAACCAGTGTCGCCGCAACTTACACTCCGAGAAATGCTTGCGCATCTACTTTCCGCAAAACACTCCAAGAGCGAATCTCTGCAATCTACAAAATCAGCTCAGCTAATGATGATGGCGGAACATCCGTTTAGACCTCAAAACATAAGGTCTGGGCTGTGGCATTACGCAATGCAAAGCGTCATGCTTGCATTGAGTAATGCCACAGCGCAGACTTAATTTTGAAGTCTAAACAGATGTTCCGCCACATAATTCCCTGAGCTGATTTCGTAGATCCCAGAGAATCGCTCTTCAAGTGTTTTGCAGGTAAGTAGACGCGCAGGCATTTCTTAGAGTGTATACGCTGTATACAAAAAAACGTCTAACTTGTTTTTATTTTTCTCCTCTTGCCCCTAAGCTGACAGGTCGGTGGAAGTTACGTGCTCGTTAAGCCAATCATACATCGATCTTTCGGCGCGTGTAGGGGATCGTGACGTGTTGCTCCTCCCGCAGTGACGCCACCCTCGACAGTGCATCGTACTTATATTGACGCCCTAGCCGTGAACGCAATGACGCAAGCGCACTCCTTCGCGCGACGCAGAATTGTTTTGGTACCACCGAGTTGTTCCTGTGTTTAATCCTCACGCTTGCGTGCAGGATGCCGCGCTATTGCGCGGCAAAAGGCTGCGGCAACAGCGTGCTCAACTGCGAGACGCCGACCCACGGGTTTCCGAACGAGATATACCGAAGCGTGTGGATCCCACTCGCGCGTCCGTCGCCTTTCGGGCGCCGCTGAAAGCCGATCGCCTAAATGGTAACCATTTTCGCGATGAGGACTATGAAAGTCGATCCACTGTCCTCAGGAGTCTGGGTCTTCCCACCAAGAATTTTCGGTCGCTACCAGGGGTAGTGCCGACTATTTGTTTCCAAAAAAGCAAAAGAGCTGAGCGAACCGCACGAAAAGCGAAGCAAACCGGTAAGTGAGCACGGTTTATTGAAACACCTAATAGCGCATACATTCAAGTAGGCCAATTATTATTAAATACGAGGCAATTTTTCGCGACCCCGCCCCCCCCCTCACACACACACACACACGCACACACACACAGATTTTGTCGGGCGGACGGTCGGTCTGTACGGTTCTAGCCCGAATCGCCTGTTCGTCACCATGTGCGAGCGTGACTACTCGTCCTTGCTGACATCTTCCGAGTCCCCGTGGTAGTTGAAGGTTGAAGATAGATTGGCGGTACTACGATCAACAGTTCCGAAGAATGCGGCGTCATGGCCTCACGTCCATCGAAACATTGGTCAGACTTGCGCCGCCATCGCTCCGTTTAGCGCGCGTCATGTGGCCATATTAAGAATGACGTGTACATGCAGTTCCTGTGATCTGTGTAACATTTTTTTTTTTGATGAGCGTATTTGCAGGTTTTTGAAGGCCACATAAATGGGGTTCATGTGCTTTTCTATTTTTAATATTGAATGTGCGCCCTAGATTACCTACGACTTTAAATATATTTGGTACACATAGTTTAAACGCCATGTAACGACAGAAAAGAGTGTGAGCTCGACCGAAACAGGTCAGCTCTCGACCGGTTGTTTTCGGGCGGAAAGGAAAGAAATGCTGAGCCGCACAATGTGTTCTGGGTTGTTAAGCTCTTATACGTCGTGTTAAAAGAACCCTCGCCGAACATGAATACCCTGTCAGTGTTCCCTCAAAAAAAACAACCACCAGAACATTTAATAAATTAATACCAAATAAATGCATTGTCGAATTAATTTATTCCCCTCTTCCGGGTGCTTGTTACTTCAATGTCTTTTTATATATACTTTTTTTAGATTAATATGTCTAGTTTCGATGAACGGCACTTTTTTATGTTGGTGATGAGAGCACAGCGGGTGGTCTTTGTTCTCTTTTCTTAGAAGAAGACAAAATAAACTCAAGCGATGGAGCCAACTCTTTGCATTGGTTATATGTAAAACAACGGGGTTCTCACAGCGGATGTTTTTGGAAGATCCAGTTGATAAAAGGTGGGGCAGTTGGTCCTAAGTTCCGATTTGAGACGCCGAGAATGAAGAAGTGAAAGCGTTCAGCTTGATCACACTATTCTCTCGTTTGACGAAACGTCGTTTTCTCTGGCTAAACAAACGTGGTGAACTAAAAAAATAGCCAAGGAAGGAGAATTTACGTCCGTGTCAATTTCAACCGAAACACATTTTAACCAAGTTGGCAAACCATACTTTCTATGTATCGTCATTTTGACCTTTGTGTCGACAACAAGTGAAGCAGATAAGTCAGAATGAAACTCAAGTAGACTAGAAATAATTAAAAAGGATGTTGAGAATGAGCCAGCCAGCGCCGTTTGTGATACTTTTTTAGTCAATAATGCAGTGATTTTTTTTGTCGGTTATAATACTTTGATATATGGAAGGGATTGCATGTACCGTGCAATGTATTCTTAGTGGATGACAGCATTCAACGATATCAGCGATATGAGAAAATCTATCGCAACTCGTGAGACATCTCAATCTTGCACTTATTACGACGGATGTACAGTCGGCACGGAATGAAACGCGAACAAGTGGGTGCATGGTTTTCGCCAGATGCTGCACCACCTGAACCAGATGGGAGCTGCAAGAAGATGGCTCCTCCTTCGATGTGTTAGACTCTTGCTCAGTGCATCCAAACCTTCGGTGTTTCGTCTCTAGGTGACTCAGCGTGGGTCGAAAACCATGCGCTCCTTGTGCGCGTTTCATTCAGTGCCGACTGTGCATATCATAAATTGTGGATTTTAGGATGCAGTGCAACAGCGGCCTCTTGTCTGCTTTATCGAATTCTTGAGAAATACGACGTGCCAAAAGTGTTCTCGCAAAATATATGACAAAGAGACGGAACTTACCCCGCCAATCTGGGAAAAGTTAAATATCGAAAAAAGGAGTTTCCCAAGGCGCTCTTTAACTTTCCAATTTATACCTCGGTTCTTACACGAATAATTTATAAAATATGTGATTAGTCTTAATTACCTAAATAACTAGGGGCACTAAAAAATATTGCGCACTTTCCTCAAATGCTTTCTATCAACATACGGTTGGTTTTACTCTCGCCGGGCGCTCCGATTTTGTGTAAAGCAGTATATCTATCTAGCCATCTATATATATATACTGTAAACGAATTAATTTTCGCGGGCTCAAATTTTCGCGAATCGGGCCAAAGCTAAAAATTCTGAATTATTCGCGGGTTCTAATTTTCTATTTTCGCGAATCGAGTGTACCTTCCGTAGCGTTCACATATTGCCCGAATTGTTCGAGGAACGTATTTTTCGCGAATCGTGGGCGATTCGCGAAATTCGCTGAAAATTTAGTCGTTTACAGTATATATATATATATGTGTGTGTGTGTGTGTGTGTGTGTGTGTGTGTGTGTGTAGTGTGTGTGTGTGTGTGTGTGTGTGTGTGTGTGTGTGTGTGTGTGTGTGTGTGTGTGTGTGTGTGTGTGTGTGTGTGTGTGTGTGTGTGTGTGTGTGTGTGTGTGTGTGTGTGTGTGTGTGTGTGTGACAGTTATCTAGTCTATGTTTTTGATCTGTTGATGTACTTTTTTGTTAATTTGTGTTGCACCACTACCTCTTAGTGATGCCTGCCCTATTAAAGAGAAATAGATAAATAAACAACTAAACTAGAAACCTTATTGCTTTCTAAAAGCTAGCGCGATTCAACAAAACCTGGCATCTTTCCTTATGCACACGAATAGTTTATTCTTGCTTTATACATTTAGCTAAAGCGCGATATAGTTTCCTGCTAGCATTTTTACCTATAGGAAGAGCAGTTGGCAATGTTCCGAGTCTATAGGCCCTCATTTTCTCTGCTTGAGTAGGCGTCAATTTGTCAAGCCTCGGTGGATGACTCCACCTGGTGGGCGACGGTCCCAAATCCTTCTGATCCCTAATGAGGAGCCCGGGGTTCTGGTTTCAGCTAATTACCTTTCCGAGAAGCTTAGTTCATTCGTTCTAGGCGAGCTTTCGCCTTCAGGCACGACGACGGGAAGTGGAAACCAGCCCTTCTTGTTTCGCTTATTATGCTGCTGCTGGTTACGGGATTACGAGCGTCTATTCACGTCGTAAAATGCGGGCGATGGAACTCAAAAGACACTCTGTGGAAACACAAGAACCTGCTTTTACTACTATTTAATACAAACGTAGCGTGCGCACATTTCTAGTGAACTTTTTTGGTCTAACGCACGCAGTGTACGCCACTGGAAGTTATGTTTATTTAGCTCTTTTTTATTGAACAAATCTAAAGAGCTGAAGGAAAATAACTTACGATTACAATTTTTTCTTATTATGAGCAACGATAGTCACTAACGAACGTTATATTGAGACTGTTTTTTTTAACTTCTTCAGCCGCTGTTTTTCGTTTTATTTATATGCTCCTACCTGTAAGGCCAAAGCAGGTTGACAGACATTTTAAAAATGCAAGCGCACTTAGGTACAAACATTTTATCAATAAAACCACACACATTTTGACTCCTTACCGCATCCGTGGTTAGGCAGTTAGTTCCAGTGATCGACACAATTAAAAGAAAAAAGTATATAAAATAGTCCGTATTAAAGCGAAAAGGCACAATATTTTTGGCACATTCGAGTTGGGTTATTGAATGTCTTTTCAATGGTTGTGAATGCTCTCAACGTTCTGGCTGCTTTTTTTTTTGCTCTATCATTGACTATAAAAGTATTCTTACTTTACTATTGTTTCCTGACTGCCCAGCAACCCACCGTATATTCAGATTGTGCCTCCAAACTTGTTCCCTGAAATTCGTTGCTCACTTGGGGAACATTACCTCTCACAAGAAAGTATTTATTATGACTAAACCTTCAGCTATAATCCGTTTCAGTTTACGTCCGCCCTCGATAGACTCTCGGATGGAGATAACCAAGCTCCGCGAAATGTTCATCGTCACAGCGCTTATCGCCTTTCCTCATTTGCAGTCACCGACTAAATCAATCTCTCGCAGTGATTGATTTTTTCTTTGCGTTTTTGGTGAAGCCTGTGATAGCATGGCATACCCACAAAGACAACAAGCCGCCTTAACGAACGCTCTCCTGTCGCGGCTTGATTTGCTCCATATCGCATCGCGTAGTATCGGCTACGTTCGTCTTAGCAGACAGCATTCAAACGAATGCCGTCTGCCGTTTCCGGTTTCAGGCGCTGCGTTTTCTGTGCATCCAAAAAAGAAGACGCTTCGTTGCCATGGTGACGCTAATCGTAACAAACGGACTTTATCGCGTTGAAGGAGACGGCATACTACGTATATAGCGAAATGAGGTGCGAACTTGAAGTTTCGCCGCGGTCTTCAAATAGCGGAACCTGAACTCAAAACTTCATCCCTTTCCGGTACTATATATACGTGGCATCGCACACAGTGTGATCTGGTAGCCTAGAGAAAACTTCACACACATGTGGAGGCTGGATGGCGCAAATGGTATCCGTGCCAGCTTTCCCGAAATCGCTGGACGCAATTTCGCTGATAAGGTCCGCGCTGCCTGCAGCTGAGGTGGGCGCCCGATTGTTGGCTGTGTGTTGGCGGTTAGCCCTTTAACGCCCGAATCAAGAAAGAATCACCAGAAAAATCGTACCTGGTTGATTATGCGAGTCGTTGCACCCAAATTTCAAAAGTAAACCCATACATTCATTTAAGTGGCCATAGTTCTGCAAATCGGTATGTCGCATATTCGCGACACTGGGCATCCAGTCTATTTTGAACGAGGAGTGCAAGTTAAGAAAATTATTGCACAAAATACAGCACATCAATGTTTTATTTAAACGACTGCTTCAGTCTCCTCAAACTGAGCA
This sequence comes from Ixodes ricinus, assembly GCA_037355805.1. NCBI lineage: Eukaryota > Metazoa > Arthropoda > Arachnida > Ixodida > Ixodidae > Ixodes > Ixodes ricinus. The sequence goes on along the minus strand of JAZHYW010019671.1, from coordinate 25,014 downwards.
GTTCGAACTGTGGATGGCGTTACTTTTGGTGGAATCGTAGAAACAGTTGCTGTTCTTGTTCAAGCACAGGTGTGTGTTGCACTTGACACACATGAAAACTGTTTGACCTTTGCAGTGTGGTAGCTTGCACCTCTGCCCAGTTTCTTTGACGACTGGCCAGTGCCCTGTGCTGTCAGTCCTCACGCTTGCAACCGGAACTACTTTCATGGACCCCCTCTTTTTCTTTGCCAAAAGGCTGCTTCCCATGGATGATGACGGCCTTCCCTTCCGTCTTGCGGTTGTATCCTTCCCTTTCTTCAAAAGGCATGCTCCTATGTTCGTCCTAAATTTTAGGAGATCATCCTGTGCTTTGGCAGGGACGCCCAGTGACTTGCAGTCACATCGGCACAGGAGCCAGCAAACAACAATCACGATATCAATGAAGTGAAAAAATAACTTCAGGTAAAACCTCTTCGACTTGATGTGGATTCTGTAGTGTGCGATGAGACCTTCCGACAGGGAAACGGCTCGCGAGAAAACGGGCCCGAGAAGCCCGAAGCAGGACAAAAGGTCCCAGAAAAGAGCGCAGAACACTCGAACGGAGACGAGGCGCGGAAAAGCCAAACAGGGCAGTTCGAGGCTGCGAAGCCGTTCCTGTGCTACAACTGTCAGGAGCCGGCACACACAGCGGCCAGATGTAAGAAACCGCGGGTTTGTGTTCTCGACCGTGACCGGTAGTGACGAGGACCTGGAGCTCCTTCGTCCCTATCTTCACGAGCTCCAGGTAAACGGAAAGCCGTGCAGGGTGCTTCGTGACAGTGCAGCGACGATGGACGTTGTTCATCCGTCGTATGTAACGACATCCGATTTTACTGGAAAGGTAGTTTGGATCAAGCAGCTGCTCGAAAAGCACAGTGTCTGTCTGCCTATGGCGACGGTAAGGATAACTGGCCCGTTCGGAGAGCTAGTGACAGAGGCGGCTGTCTCGCAAACAGTCCCGTTGGAGTATCCTTATTTGTTTTCTAACCGGTCAGAGATTCCTGCTGCGCGAGAGGGTCAACAACTGGGAGAGGGACTAGTTCAGTCAGGTACGAGGTCCAAATCGCGTCAGCTCGCCCCTTGTTGACGAGTGATCCAGAGCCCGAGGCGGCTGTCGGGGAGCAGGCACTACCTGAGTTCGAGGCAGAGAAACGGGATGAGAGGGACCAGCTTGTGGAACAGCCTGACCTCGTAGCACTAGAAAGTGTACGCCGTCCCAACGAACCGGCGAAAAAGGCGGAGGAAGACGGGATCAGTGAAAGCCATAGCCTCCTCTATACGGAGAAAGCCTGGCACATCGACGGCGGAGCCATAGGGCGCGCGGCCGCAGAAAAAGGAGAGGAGGAGCGCGCGAAGCGGTGACCAATATGGTAGCGCAGAGCAGAAAGGGCAGAGCTAGACCTCGAGCGCTTGGGTCATGAGCGGCCGCTCCCCGAACCACGTTTGTTTTTGTATTTTCGTCACTCCGGGAGAAACGGCTGCGGCGACGGCGGCGATTCGTAAGGGCGCTGGCAACAATGCACGATGCCGGCGGCGTCGGCAGAGTTGTCGGTGTGCCAGCGGAGTGCGCCGTCGTCGGACCATCGTGTCGTGCCGCGGAAGAACCAGACAGCTTTGACTGAGTAGTTTCGACGCCCAGGTGCCGAGGCCCGTCATTTCAGTGGGAGTGTCCGATTAGCCACATTTTGAACGTCGCGTGTATGAGCTTCAACGCTTCAACTGGACTACAGGCGCAACAATGTAAACAGTTCGTAAAGTAGTAGTAAACATGTTTATTGGGGACGCTGCTACCGCTCGAGCCTCCGTTGAGTGAGCGACGAAGACTGATAAGGTATGCTAATCACATATGTGAACACGTAAATGACAGGTGCAGACATCTACACTGTGTGCATGTCTGTCCGTGTCCTTCACGTTTTATTGTTTCGTCCTTAGCGCTAAAACGCGAGTTGCTCTCGTTTCTCACGGAAGCTAAAGTTGCGTATCATATTACTTGGTTTCACCTCATGTGCGAGCGAAACCAAAGCTAGAAGCGCAAGCCCAGCGCTTTTTGCGTTACTGCATCGCACGCACGCTCGAGCAAAGCAGCAATGCACAAAGCGTCGATCTCGCGCTTCTATATTCGTTTAGTCCTCTGTGGGAGCGAAGGCGAAGCATGAGAGGATAGCCCGAGGAAAAGCATTAACTGGATAAGCGCGCGTGCAAAGCAGCGAACGTATGAGTGCTCGGCTCGCACGCCTAGCACTGCCTTCGCTCGCTCGTAAGATCAAACGAAGTATATCTTTGACTTCGTTCAAACCTAAGGTGAAACGAAGTATATGGCCCAGGAATCGCCGAACGCTACAAGCACCAGATACCGACCTTTCCCGGCAGTTCGTCGCACAACCTCAAACGAAAGCGACGACCGGGACCGCTGCGGAGTGCGGAGATGCGGACGAAGGGACGGCGAAGGGGAACGGTTGACGTTGACTTTCTCTTCTCCGCGATTCCGAAAAAAAAAAAAGAGGAAAAAAAAAGACTGTTTCTGCGTTTGGCCGCTCGCTCTTGTGTGGCGCCAGCAGTCTAGCTTCCCTCCGCTCCCGATTCCCCGCCCCTCCTCTCCTACTTTCGGCGGCCACTTTTTTTCGCGACGTGCCAGGCTTTCTCCGTATAGAGGAGGCTATGGTGAAAGATCTCTCGTAGCTCCGGCGTCACGTAACTTTGGTCCTCTGCTACGAGCAGACGGAGTGTCTTTGACAGTCGAGCAGAAGAGCGACCCTAGTGTGTCAGGGTTTCGCGGTACAGCTCAGGAGATTGCTAGGACCAATGTGACGGGGCATGAAAAAGGCGGATTGTTTTATCGGCGCTATAAGGACCGCATTTTCACGTCTAGAAATCACGTGAAAATCGATCACTACGACTTCAGGGCAAGAAAAAGGAAAGGCAAATTTAACGGCAATGCCGATGGGTTGAGCAGATTTTTCTGGCATCACGAAAAACAGTAGGGATGATCTCAGAGGTCTTCGTCATCCACGGGAATGAGGATCTAAGTGGGGGCACTTCGTTAAAACCCCAAAAGGACCTCACAAATTGCGAAGAGTTTTTGTCTTTTGTATTTTGTTCATAGTGACCTCTTTGGAAAAATGAGTTGTGTTTTGGCGACAGCGGGTCTCGATACCCGCAATTGTCCTAAGGTTTTAAATTTGTAGTTTTTTTTGCAAATTTTTGTAATCCGTAGTCCAGTCTGGCGGGTCTCTGGCGAATTCCGAGCGTTTGGCTGCTGTGTGGCGTGGTGTTGTGTGGGACGTTTCCGCTAATGCCTCCGTTGTAAGAGGTTTGGGAGTTTGTTGGGTGCTTGCAGCGTCTTCTCAAGGCCTACTCCAAGCCCACCTCTTCAGGCCAGCGATCGTACCACCGGCCTTTCGAGGTTTCCCTGGCCCCGGAGGGGCTGTTAAGAATGGAACCTTCGGCGACCTTCTTCCGAGTTTCAACGCTGCGGAAACGAGTCATGACCAGTCCGGGAACGTCGCCTGCTGGACGGGGCCTACGCGAAACGAGTCCCGACGAGTACGGAACCGGCGCCTACGTGTCTGCGCCTGCGGAGACAGGTCTCAACGCGCCCGTGACGTCAACGGGACGTGTGTGCGTGCGTGCGGCTTGGTGCGCTCCGGAAGGGGAGAGAGGCCGGACCTAACTGCGGAGACAGGTCTCAACGAGTCCGTGACGTCAACGGGACGTGTGTGCGTGCGTGGGGCTTGGCGCGCTCAGGAAAGGGAGAGAGGCATGACCTAATTGCGGAGGACCATGGCTACGACGCACTTCTGGCTACGACGCGGCGGACTTTGCTACGACGCACTTGACGGCGGGTTGCTGCTGCGCACTTGCTGCCCTGGCGGGGAGTGAGGGAGAAAACGGACCCCTATATAAGGCGGAGCGCGAGTCTGCTCAGGAGTTCTCTCGGATTTGACGACTGTATCGCAACCATGTAATTAAACCGTTCGTTACGTTACCAATTCTCCCACCTCCACTGGACCCCTGGGTTCTTCACTTCGGGGAATGGTCGTCGTCACGAGCCAGGAAGCTCCCGGACGTGCGGCTCAAACCCCGCCTCCTAACACCCTGTTACCTCCAGTGTACGATTTATAAATGTCCCAACTTTGCTGCTTTTGGTTCGTTAAACACGCCCGTCACTTCTCCGGCCCCATTTATTAAGAAACGTTACTCTCATTCCCTAATGCACAAAACAACATTAATGCAACAAAAAAAAGAAAAAAAAACCATGCGACATACTGTAAGGGCCAAGATTCCGAAAGGAAGAACTCTGTAGTGGTGGGGAGTTTAGAATCCATAAGACCGTGCATCGAAAAATTTCGAATTGCTAAGAGGGGTTCTTTATGTTCTGTATTCTACGTGTTACTTTGTGTATAGGTTGAACATAAAGTATTTTGTACAAGTTAAATGGCAAGTTCTTTTTTTTACAATTTCGTTTACCAAAATTGCAAAAACAAAACACTAGGAATTGAAAAAAAAAATTAGAGGTAGATATTGTTGCGATTTTAGAATTACATCGAATTTGTAAAATGTGATCCGATATATATATATATATATATATATATATATATATATATATATATATATATATATATATATATATATATATATATATATATATATATATATATATATATATATATATATATATATATATATATATATATATATATATATATATATATATATATATATATATATATATATATATATATATATATATATATATATATATATATATATATATATATATATATGTGTGTGTGAAGCTATGAAAACGGACCAAATAACCTCGAAATCGGTGGTTCTCGAATTTGAATCAGCTTTATTTTTTTCTGACTTAAGATTTTGTTAGGATTTTTGGATGGAATTACGTTATACGAAAAATAGCGTGAAAAATCGTATGAACAAACGACGTAGGATAAATAAGCTCAGAAGCTTCTATGCAAAATACGTAAAGCTGCTCCTCTAATCACAACAAAGGAGTCCCTTATAAAGGCCTTTTTTCATAGCATTCTGTAAGAGAAGCTCAGCCTGAAACTGAAATTTTTTGACCTGACAAGCAACAAACAAGTAAAAATCAGCGTAGCTTAACGCACCTGCGGAAGCATTTTACGTTGCAAGAAGAATATAAGGCGAAACCTAACAATAGCGTGACGTAAAAGCTACTCAGAGGAAAAGTATTTTTCTAGATTTATTCATTTTTCGTTCATTCCGCCTGCCTCCGTGGCGCAATCGGTTAGCGCGTTCGGCTGTTAACCGAAAGGTTGGTGGTTCGAGTCCACCCGGTGGCGTACTTCTTTTTTTTCTTTTTTTATTTGTTGTTAGGGGTTAGCGTTATCTCATACCAACCATTACGGGTTCTCGATTTTGTTTCTTTCTAGACTTCCAAGAGTGAGTCTCCGAATGAAATATAAATGAAATATCTTAATCTATGACATGTTTATCTTCTTATGTGGCGCATAACGCATCATATACTTCTTTTTTATATTGCATGTGCGCTACGGTGTGTCATTAACGTAAATACCGCAATCCACTACATCGCGCACCGGTTTCAGAAGTAGCGGTATCTGCAGGTTTCATAACATGCGGTCATCAAATATCCAGATATTTCTCTGCGTATTGTCATCTAAGTTTCTGAACTCGGCTCCAGTTCTATGTTGTTGTTTTTTCTTTAAATATTTAGCAGAGGTCTATGTAAGCTCCGATTCATGATTCTTTTGAACGCGTCCCCGTGTTTTGATACTAGGAAAGCTTAAGTAATATAGTCTGGCAAAGAACAAACTGGAAGCCTCAGGGGTGGCAGCCTTTGTTACGCGTAACCACATAGAATCTTCAGACGAAATTTTAGAGCGCAGCTCGTAGTCGCACGTTTCCGGCTAGAGCGGCGTCGTCGGCGTCGGCGTTGGCGCAAACGCGCGTTGCATTATGGGACGTTTCCAATAACGACGTCACAAATGACGTCACGTGTGACGTCACGAAGGTTACCCTCGTGAGGGTTACAAGGGTTACCTTCACGAGGGTCTCGAGGGTCACGAGGGTCAGGAGGGTTAACCTCACGAAGGTTACGAAGGATACCCTCACGAGGGTCACGAGGGTTACCTTCACGAGAATCACGAAAGTCACGAGGGTAACAAAACGACGTTACCCTCGTGACGTCACACGTGGCGTCACGTGTGACGTCATTATAAAAGCACGTGACGTATGACGTCACGTGACGTCATACGCATCTGGCATTGCCAATATTCCCGCTAAAGTTAGCGGAGAAATATTTCAGCTACATTTGAAGGAAGAATATTCCCGCTAAATTTACCCTCGTGACGTTACGTGTGACGACACGTTTTACGTCACGAGGGTAGAATTTTCCCGCTAAATGTAGCGAAAACATTTCCCCACTAGATTTAGCGGGGAAGGAAGAGGGGCATACCCTCCCTTCGTACCCTCCTCTTCCTCCTCAAGAGCTGCGCTCTAATTCGGCGTTATAGAAAATTTTAAACGTCTTTAATTTTTTTCAACATGCTACTTCATTTCTTAAATCGTAAAACCTGCAACAAGAATTTTTTAAAGGTTTTGCTACCAAGTTCGACTACCACACTCGGATTATGTTCTATGTGCCATTGTAATAGTTTTATGTTAGATTATGACTCGAAAAATTTAAACACATAATTCTAAGATCTATGCAATTATTTATTAACTGCGTTGCAAACAGCTGCCCACCTCTATGGTTTTAGCCAAGTTATAAACTGCAGCTCGGTCGTACCAAGAAATACAGTTGTTCGTAGCATGCGTCCTGACGTGTTTAAGTCACATTGCAAGCTTTTCATCTTATCTGCCGTGCAAGCTTACGTCTCGCAAAGTTTTAGCGGGACGTTGGTCCGCTAGATTGAGAAAGTGAATTAGCGCGGCGTAAGCCCGCTAGATTTGGCGGGTGTCCTGAAAGTCCAAAAACATTCTGTAAGGTAAACAATGGTGTCTGACTTTTCGAAAACGTTGACATCCTATTTATAACATCTGTTGTCCATAAGGCCAGCTTGCCGGAACACCAGCATAAAGAGTAAGAACTTCGCTCTTCGATATGAAGTCGATTCCAGAAGACCAATCTCCGTTGACGGTGTGTGCTCATTGAGGTGCCCTGGCTTCTCCTCGTTGGGGTCGATAAATGATATCGCTACACTATACGCGCTGGGCAGCAGGCTATTGCATGCCCAAGCAACATTTTCTCTCTCAATGCTTCGCTTTTGACGTTGCATACGCTGCATTTGCTTAGCTGCTTCACCAGCGATCGAAGCCACTCTCTGTTTGTAAGGCTGTGGAAGCTTCCAATGATTCGTTTATGCAGTTCCTCTCGAACAATGGCGTTGCGTCTGAGGCAATCTCCTGTCATGTTTTCGTTGGACGTGCTTTTTATGAAAAGATACCGAGAGTTTGCTGATTATGCTTTGGTGTACCGGAATTCCGGAATGATAAAAATTAACGACTCTCTCGTCGGTGCAATTAAATGTTGCATTATTACAATGCAGTCTCCAGAGATTCCAAACAGAAAACTTCCTCGATTCTGCTTAAGTGAACACACGGCTTTCACGCAGTGTTTCCCTAAGATAAGTAACGAAACCTATTGTCGCAATAAATGGCCGGATTAATATTTGCTATATTTTGAACTGGGCATAAAAATAAGCTTTTCGCGGTTCGTGCAGACGAGAGACATTACTTGGTTATAAAAAATAAAAAATAAACATTTTATATGGGCACTGTCGCACGTGAGCGATATATATATATATAAAGATACAGGAGATTTGGTTGATGAATATTTCTGATAGATGCCTCTCATCATCCGTCCTTCGAAGTGTTCTGTACCTGTTTTAATTTTTTCGTGATGTACTAACAAAGCCCCATATCGTTAAACTGAACTACAAAGGGCTACATTTTTAAATAACCGTAATACAAATTGTAGTTAACCTAGTATCATTTCATATTTTCAAAATATCACAAGTAATAACCTTTCTGCGTTTAGGCATCAGCTTTCTTGCCTGGATTGGACTGAAGTGTATGAAAATAAGGATGCAGATGAGGCGTACAGTGTGTTTTTAAATAAATTCCTGCAGCTATATAGAGCATGCTTCCCATATAAATCAGTTAAACTACCAAAGAAAATTCGTAAGCCATGGGTTACTCCTGAGCTGCTAGTCAAGATAAATAAAAAAAATATATTGTACAGCGCTTTCGTGAAAACGAGAGATCCTGAATGTCTTAAGGCCTTTAAGGTATTCCGTAATAAACTTACAAAAGAATTAAAGAGTGCCAGAGAAAGATATTTCAACAACTCATTTCTATCATCAGCACAAAGAACGGACATCATGTGGAAAAAGCTTAATAATGTTCTTAATCGTTCATCTGAAATAAAACAAATAGAAAAAATCTTTTCAGATGGATCAGACCTAATAGATCGAGAGCTGGCAAACGCCTTTAATAATTATTTTGTGAACTTGCCAAGAGATAACCCAGGAGAAAACGCCTGTGCTTACATTGAAAATCAATATGAGTGTTCCATATTTCTTCAGCCAGTTGTGGAAGCCGAGGTGACACTTGCATTCTTAGCATTAAGAAATAGTAAAAGTTGCGACGCTGACGATATGCAAATAGGGCCAATAAAATACGTGTTGGACATCATATCTCCCTGTATGACGCATATTTTTAATTTGTGTTTGCAGGCCGGGGTTTTCCCGCAGAGAATGCAAATCGCAAGGGTAACTGTTTTGTACAAAAAGGGTGACAAAAACGATTTCGGGAATTATAGGCCTATTTCAATTTTATCTGTATTTTCGAAGGGTTTTGAGAAACTTTTGTTGTCCCGTATGGTAACGTTTGCGGAAAGAAATAATATAATCACTTCATCGCAATTCGGATTTCGTAAAGGCCGGTCAACAGAGCTGGCCCTTTTGGAACAAAAGGAATGTATTTTGCGCAGCTTTGAGGATAAACAGATGACTCTTGGTATTTTCGTTGATTTTACGAAAGCATTTGATTATTTAAACCATGACTTGCTGATAAAGAAACTTGAAAGGTACGGGTTTCGCGGACCAGCGTCAGCTATCATTTCATCGTATCTTGCTCATCGTAAACAATATGTTCATATCAACGGGTACTCTTCAGATATCCAACCTATCGTATCTGGCGTTCCACAAGGCAGTATTTTAGGCCCTTTTTTGTTCAATTTATATATTAATGACATCGTGAACGTAGATAAAAATACCAAATATATCATCTATGCTGACGATACAAGTTTGTTTTTCACAGGTGTTTGCTGTGATGACTTAGCACATAGGGCGAATCAAACTCTACAGAAGTTTAGTAGTTGGAGCCAAGCTAACGCTTTAAAGATCAACGTAAACAAGACTAAGGCTATTTTGTTTCAACCGAAGAATAAAAATGCAGCTATTACAAGAGATATCGTTTTGAATTCGAGAAAAATAGAAGTTTTGTCCAGTTTTAAGACTCTTGGAGTTGTTTTCACGCAACATATGACTTGGGATGAACATCTAAACCATATCTTGATTAAGCTGTCACGTGTGATTGGCATAATGTATCGTCACCGCTCTATTTTGCCAAAAAATGCTAAATTGTTAATCTATAACTCGTTATTTCTTTCACATATACATTACTGTCACCTCGTCTGGGGAAATACTACAATGGCAAATTTGAACAAGATACTTATGCTACAAAAAAAGATGCTGCGAATAATATGTAATGTTTCATATGATTACCCTAGTAAACCTCTGTTCGCTAAGTTAAATTTAATGCATATTTACAATATATATAAATATAGGTTATGTCTAAGCTATAGGTCTGAAATGAGAAATAATGTTGTCAGTCTTAGTGAACTAGCATCCTTGTCACTGAAATTGACAACATATCACACTCGTAGCCTAGACAACTGGAAAGTCCCCAGTTGTAGAACAACATATGGTGAGCAAATGCTATCCAATGTGCTTCCGACCCTACTTAATTATCTTAATACTCATAATATTGATCCTTTAACATCAACAGTAAAATATATGAAAGAATTTTTTTTCTTGTAGAGTGAATTGCATAGCAATGAGTTAAGTAAATATTCCACTCAATGCCATCATTTATAAGTCACAGTTATATACATTGAGAATGAATTTATTGAATGAGTATAGTATTACATAGTCGTGCTATATATCTTGAATCTTGAATGTCTTGAATATCTTAAACACTTGAATTTGACTTTTTTTATTTTTAGTAAACCGTCTGTTAGCAGAGCTAATTTATCTGCTACATTAGAATGTTGTACATTGGTTTACTGACCTGCGTATTTTTTTTATTACTATTTTTTTTGTTTGTTTACAAAGTGATGCATTTCTTTTGTGACCTGCCGCTGTTGCCAATTGGGGAGGGGGCTCAGGACTCGTCAAGCTGCACAAATGCAGCTTTTTTTCTCAGTCCCCTTCCATCATGTACTTGTACTTGATGGAGAAATAAACATTATTATTATTATTATTATATATGTACTAAATAGCATAGGCAGTACAACGTCGTCTGTCAAATGGGCGTAAGCTTGTAACAGTTCACCTTCATAACAATCTGTTTAATGGCACACTGCCCACTTAAAGGTATTGTCATCAGCATATATAAAATGATGTTATAGAGAAACCTCTAAATGTTGAACATCATTTCTAACATATCCACTCCCTAGGACATCTGTAACTATACAGCTACTAGGGACTGGTTACTTTAGTTGTTTGTTCAAAACCCGAGAATCGTAGCTGTAGTCTCAACCATTAAGCACATAACATGCAAGATGGTAAAGGCTTGTACTTCTTGTTTCAAACAGGAGACAACAGTTTCATCTTTCAATCAGAATTTTTTTTGTTTTTTGAGGGTCTCTTCTCTTTTCGTCCTATCCTGCCACTGAAAGTTGTTTAAATCTTGCCAGCCACATTTAACCTTCACAACGCGCATCCGATAGAGATCAAACGCGGTCACCTATGGGAGACGCAAATCCCGGGGTCGGCTCTTTTCCCAAACAGCGAAAATTCGATCGGACCTGGCCAGTTGTCGGCGGCAGATCGTTAGTGTCCGGAAGTATACGAGACCCTGAAAGGTTTCCCGTGTCTTGTGTGAAACACGTTGAGGGAAGGATTTGTGCCTGAAGACGACGCCGTGGGCCGATGCAGCCCCGGAAGCAAGCGTCACCGCGGGGCCGCTTCCGAATCTTGTCCCTTGAATAAGCAATGGCACTTCGAATTATCTTCGCTTGTTCTTCTTACTCGAGCCCGTCTTGATGGCGTTGTAGCTTCACGGAGAGTTTTTGTTTTGTTGATTCCGTAAAAGTGCATCTTCGTTTTTGCATACATATTTAAACGTATAGATATATACATAATTATGGCTTCGCCTGTTGTACTGAATTTCCTTATCAGGAAAGGTCGTTTTTGCGACTTAAAAATCCGGAAAAGATTTCCTTTTTTTTTACGGGCTGGAAGTGGTGAAAAATTATGGTATTAAAGCTATACGCCTCGCAAGTGGGCTCATTTTCGTCTTCTGCGCATGAGAAAGGAAGTAGCGGTGACGTCAGAACGCCGAGCCCTGATTGGCTGATCGCGGTCCCCTATCTGAGCGTCGTCTGCTCCTTTGCAACAACGTCTGCTCGCAACGTCGTCTGCGTCTGTCTTACCTTTCCTGCGACTTTCGGAAGTGCAGGTCTTTACGAGCGAGCTCGACTTCGCCTTTCAGAGAAGGCAGACGAAATAACTGGAGCGGTTCGTTGTTTTTGTCGAACAACTAGCTGACGCGCATCAAGGAGGAAAGTCAAAGTACTCACTGGCGAGGTGTCCCGAGACGCCGAGGTTTGTTTGCTAAGAACCGAGAGTGAGCGTGTTAGTGTCCGCAAGTTCCCTCCCAAATACTTTTTCCTCCCTTTCGTGTGCGGCAAGACTCCTCATTTTTTAACGGCGTCGGCTGGTTGGCGCAGTTAACGTCGTCTGCTTTACGTCTGCCAGTCAAAGCGATGGCTCCTTTACCTTTCCTGCGTCTGTCGGATATTCACCGCTTTTTAACCGGTGAGAGTCACCGTTGCCTCGGAAAGCAAGGAGATGACAAGAGGAAGAGATTGACCTCTTAATCTAAAATTGAGGTCAGTGATCACAGTATAATACGGGAAGGGTTCACAAGGGTCGCGCGGGCACATTCCATTCAGCACGCCAGCCGGTCGTGGGCAGACGGTCACCGAGTCGGAGTGGCTGCTAGGCCTATCTGCCGAGTTCGCTTGGTCGGTGTCGGTGGAATCGTGACCGTTGGAGCTTTTCCCGGGTGTTTGTGGATCCAGCGTTCTTGTTCGTCGTGGTCTGGTTCAAGTACTTTTACTTTTTTCTTGCTGCTTGAAGTCGGGACGCGAGAGAAGCGCACGTAGAAAAATAAACGTCCGTTGGTCGTCGCGGCCGCGACGCTGTCGGCCATGCTGATTTGATCGTAACAAGTGCGTAGCTTCGGAGCTGTCGTAGGATTTTGTCGTAACCTGCGCAAAACTTACGAAAATTTCGGTTCGTGAATACGAATTTGTTTTTAAGTTTTGTCTTACGCATATTTTTGGCGTAAGATAGTTTCGTGAATCTGGCCTCTCCACTTGCAAAAGTCGCAGGAAAGGTAAGAGAGACGCAGACGACGTTGCGAGCAGACGACGTTGCAAAGGAGCAGACGACGCTCAGATAGGGGACCGCGATCAGCCAATCAGGGCTCGGCGTTCTGACGTCACCGTTACCCCCTGCGCGAGAAGCAGACGAACTTGCCCTCCGCATAAGGGTTCACTAGTTGGAAGAGTGAAGAAACCGGAGTGACCTGAGCATTTAATTAGGACGCTACGAGTCCGGTGTCCGTATTATACTGCAGATAATAAACTCGGAAATGCTAATAAGGGCATCAAAACGTCTCAAATAACATCGAAATAATCGCGTGAAACATGTTAATGAAAATTCCATATTAGCCCAAAAGTATTGTTTCAAGAAGTTACTGAATTGTGGAAACTCCCGTTATCTTTTTACCTAGGTCATATTTATGATATCTATATATTGAGCCTATTATCTACGGTACTGAGTGTTACAGGAAAAGTATTCTCAAGTACTTAAAAAAAGGAGGGTTCAAGCAAGACTTATTTCAAATCAGTTACGATTTCTGAGCCTCCGATATTTATGCCTTCATCTTGAGATCCTTGAGCTTTTCGAACAGACTTGAATTAGCTTCAAGATCACGAGTACTGAATAATCTTGCCGGCCCGATCAAAAAGTATAAGTCTATAAACATTGACACCTTAAAACAACGCAGTGGGCGACGAGTACCGATCATCGTATTATCACTTCGCCACCGGTGAGGTTGCAGCGCCAATGCGGAGGGCAAGTTCGTCTGCTTCTTGCGACGGGGGTAGCGGTGATGTCAGAACGCCGAGCCTTGATTGGCTGATCGCGACCCCCTATCTGAGTGTCGTCTGCTCCTTTGCAACGTCGCCTGCTCGCAACGTCGTCTGCGTCTGTCTTACCTTTCCTGCGACTTTCGGAAGTGCAGGTCTTTACGAGCGAGCTCGATTTTGCCTTTCAGAGATGGCAGACGAAATAACTCGAGCGGTACGTTGTTTTAGATGCGGAGCATCTCTTGCTCGGGTCTATGTCCCGCGGCGTCGGCGTCGTCCGCACTCACACTACGCATGCGCAACTCCCCTCCTTCCCTCTCTCCAACAGCTGCGCGTTACTCTCTCCGCTCTCTCTCTCTACCAGCTGCGTGCACTTCGCGTGCATTCGCTTCTACTCACACCGCGCGCGCATGCGCAACTCTCCTCTAGTCTCCTCTCCTTTAAGTGTGAATATACACCAACTCATATTTACAAACAAACAGGATGGCCCTTAGCAGAAGCCACCGGCGCCACGCATGCGCGATAGGGGTGTGGGCAAGAGGTTCGCCGTCGCTCATAAACAAACCATTGAAATCCGATGTTATCGGCGTCAGTGTGAGTCCGCCTGCCCTTTTTCGCGTTCGAATTGTTGGTTCTACATTTTCCTGGCGATGTCTGACTATCTTGAACGGCGCCTGCGAAATTACCGAGGCTCGTTACACCGCAAAACTTCGCGTGAATAATGTGACATGTGGCGATTCATTCCGCGTGGACGCCGCAAAATGTACGCTAAAGCCTGATTCGCATGATGATATTTCGCTCGAAATTTTCAGTCGCGACGCCGCTCGGGCTGCAAAAGCGTGAACCGTAGCTGAGATGGTCGACGTCGATACTGAAAATCGCAAGCAGAATCGGACCAACTGAATTAGGCATAACAAGTCGGTGATCGTCACTGGTAACAATGATCAACATCTCCTTGTATCTACAGTTTACATCGAGCCTGCTTACCGACCTTCAAATTTAAGTCCTTTGAGGCCTGCACTTACTTCTTATCGCAAGTACCGGGCCAACATTTCGTCTACGGACCGGCGTCGTCTAGGAGAGCAGACGACAAGCAGAAACGTTTGAAAGAGCAGACGACAGTTCGAACAATCAGGCGGCCGTTTGAACTTAAAGACGCACTGAACGTAGTCCGCAGGTGGTCCGCACAACTTGACGGTTTTCTGGCGTTCATGTTGGAACAAAACAAATAAATCTGATGACCACAAGTATCCGTGAATTCAACCCAAAGTGCTTCTCGTCCAAGCAATCGTTGTCCGACGGCGTCTGCTTTTCCCTTTTCACGGCACATATCCAGATTCTCGGACGAACCGAGCACGTGAAAACTAACCTTCAAACCTTTCTCGACACTTTTGGTACGGCCCCAGTTGCGACGTTTTGATGAGATGGCAGGTTTTTGCCTGGTTCCTTCCAAACAACGCAGGAATACGCGTCTGGCATGGGGACTTCTGCCCACAGCCCCAGACCGGAAGTGCGACCGACGCGCCACCACCGCGCCTTGACGTAACAGAGATGAGTTCGTGTATAAGCAGCGGTAGCGCGCTGCGCGCGTTCCCCGGAGGAGTGAAAGGAGGATAGTTTTGGGCGAGCGGGTCGCAGCGCCACGCCAGGGCTTTCCAGTGGGGTGGGCTTTCCCCGCAACTCTGTGGCTGTCGTATGCTAGCGTTTCTCGGCCGCTCGCGTCCGCCGCAGCCCAAATTCGGCCGGCCAAAAGAAATCAGTCAAGAAGGGAATAAATTAATTACGATGCGCGATGCTCCGCATCACCCCAAGGTTCCCCTCGGGAAGATGGTGTAATTTTTTTTGTCTAACAACTAGCAGACGCGCATCAAGGAGAGAAATCAAAGGAGTCACTGGCGAGGTGGCCCGGGGCGCCGAGGTTTGTTTGCTAAGAACTTAGAGTGAGGGTTGTTAGTGTCAGCAAGGTCCCTCCCAAACACTTTTCCCTCCTTTCGTGTGCGGCGAGACTCCTCACTCTTTAACGGCGTCGGCGGGTTGGTGCGGTATACGTCGTCTGCTTTACGTCTGCTAGTCAAAGCAATGGCTGCTTTACCTTTCCTGTGTCTGTCGGCGATTCACCGCTTTTTCACCGGCGAGAACGCGGCCTTCGAAAAAGATTTGCGTTTGTCCTTTTTCCCTTTTGTTCCCCTTCTCCAGGGATTATTTTCGTCATTCTTGTCTAGCTCGCTTGCAGCTTTGCATTTAATTGCATTATAACAATAATTACTTCTTGGTGTCAACGAGTCTACGACATAACTTCCGTGATACAATCGACGGCTCGGGTAGCTTGATCGATCTTGCTCGGATTCTCTTCCACAGATTAGCACAGGTTTCAAACTTTTGACACTTGGGTTTACCCCACCATACATTCCCCAATACGCTAACTGACAACAGCCTTTTAGTCGAGCGAGAAAGTTGTGACAACAAGCAGCGATCGAGCACTTTTGGGCTATGATGTGCTCAAAGCCCCGATCGCACAGCCGCATTTGTTTATTTACAGTCACTACATCGGCTGTCATTTGTCTTTAGCTGATTATCTTTGAACCACTCATCAAACGCGAGGTACCATTCACGAAACTCGTGCAACTAAATTTTTAACATAGTGATTACCATGGTGTTTACTTCTTACCTTAGCGAGCGACCTGCCGCGGCATGCTGCTCCTGGGGCGTTGCAGCCACTGCTGTGAAGGTCCGTCTTGGACAGTCCATTTAGAGCCGCTTAAAGTGCGGTAGCCACCATGAGGCTGCGCTTTGCGGCCCCGCGAGGGAACTCACAGTCACTCTCTAAACTGTCACCTTTATCGGAGAGTGTCATCTTTACCGCGAAGCTAAAATTCTTAAACGACGCCTGGACATTCGCAACTATAGTGAAATCCCTCACCTCAAAAGAAAGGACGTATCCTTCAAGGTATTTCCTTTCGCCTTTTTCGAAGGCCGTGTTCTCGCCGGTGAAAAAGCGGTAAATCTCCGACAGACGCAGGAAAGGTATAGCAGTCATCGCTTTGACTAGCAGACGTAAAGCAGACGACGTATACTGCACCAACCCGCCGACGCCGTTAAAGAGTGAGAAGTCTCGCCGCACACGAAAGGAGGGAAAAGTATTTGGGAGGGAACTTGCGGACACTAACGACCCTCACTCTCGATTCTTAGCGAACAATTCTCGGCGCGTCGGGACACCTCGCCAGTGAGTCCATTGACTTCTCTGCTTGATGCGCGTCAGCTAGTTGTTAGACAAAAACAACGTACCGCTCGAGTTATTTCATCTGCCCTCTCTGAAAGGCTAAGTCGAGCTCGCTCGTAAAGACCTGCACTTTCGAAAGTCGCAGGAAAGGTAAAACAGACGCAGACGACGTAGCGAGCAGAGGACGTTGCAAAGGAGCAGACAACGCTCAGATAGGGGGTCGCGAGCAGCCAATCAGGGCTCGGCGTTCTGACGTCACCGCTACCCCCTGCGCAAGAAGCAGACGAACTCGCCCTCCGCATAAGAATGCCGAGAGGCTAATCACGAAGCGAGGAATGTCAACGTAATCAGTCACGCCCTCTATTTCCTGTGCTGTCATTGACCATAGATGCCACCATAATGTAACAAGATCTATTTCCGACCTCCTGAAACCATACACTCTTTCCTCTCCCGTGTTCGTTTATTACGAACCTTCTAATTCGATGGATCGTTGTTGAACTTGTACCCGTGTTGACACAAGGGGAGTTTGGGGCACATGATTAGGCTTGAAGTACGATCGTTTAGCCTACTTCATTGTTCCGCGCTAATTAGAAAGCTCGCTGGAGAAATTTGTGCCAAACTCGGAGATTTAAGCTTCCCGATCCCCTGTGCCCAGAAACGCACACGTGGAACAAGAGCCTTGTTCGAGGGAAAAGTTAATCCGACGAAAACGCGGAATGTTTCGGCGTCTGGTGTTGACTTGTATACTCCCGGGTCAAACTGACTAACGATACTTGCGCAGGTCAGCGCTGAACACGTTCTCGCTGCCAGATAAAGTTCACTGCGTCCAGCTTGTTTAGTTATTGGAGTGATTAGAACGTATGTGCTTCGAGGCGGCATTTGAGAAGTGTTAAGGGGTTAGGCACAATCGATATCGCCTGTACAATCTTGGAGAAGAAAAGTATTTCATTTGGATTTGTGTTATTTAAATTTTTTTTTCTGGCTATACGGGTTGCAAGTTTGTTTGCTCTTTGCACATGTCGTGCTTTTTGTTTACCCCCAAACGCGTTTTTGTGCTTTTGTTTTCCCCCGACCTCAACCAACGACGGCGTGCGCTTGGCTGCTACTCATGGCGCGTTCCCTACGTGTTCTCTATGTTGTCCTTTGATTGGGAAGCTCCTCCTTGCCTTCCTATGCGTGAAAGACGCATTTTGCAACACTTGTTCACCGTGTAGTTACCGACGGCTTTCAGAACGCAGAGCGTGGGAAGTCCTAAGCTTCTTAATATCGCTCCGCAGTCAACGAAACACGGCCCTAGCCGATAAGAACGCAAAAGAACGAAGTGTGAACCAAAAAGCGTCGACAAAATATAGAAACACGGCAGCATGAAGGTATACAGTATATGCAAATGAGAAAGTTGTTTATTAGACGGCATGTTTTGTTTTAATTATAGGAAACTGATTATGCATGTTCCACTTGTTAACAGAATAGCAATTGTTGAAGTCTAGAAATTTTTTTTCCGGTACGGTAAGGTGTATGTGCAGGATGAATAAGACTTTGGGGTTTGTTGTTTTGGTGCGGGTTTCTGGGAACTTTGCAGCACCGACTGGATGCCTAGGTGCCTTTGTCGCGGATATATTTGTGTAGGAATGCAGTATTTAATGGGTGTCCGGCTCGATATATTACTGTTATGCTGTATCGAGGGAAGTGGAGGTTTGAACTGTTTGCACGAGGAAAAGATGGGATTGAAGGCGAGTGAGTCGTCGATGTAAGCTTCTCTGTGACTGCGCTGTGGTGGTAAGTTCGCGTGTATGTTTTGGCGAGGAAGCTTTTTTAGTGCGGGGAAACATAGCACCTTCAAGCTGTTCTAACTTCCGGGGGATGTTCGACTTACGGGGACAGAGTCGGGCTACTCTTACTTGGCGTGTGGTCAGATTAATAAACCTTCAGATTCCTTCGAGAACCGGATCCATTTGTCTCACGTTCTACGGGTTCGTCCGCCTCAAGTTTTTGTCCTTATGTATAGTCATTACCGAGCTCTTTTTCGTAAGTATCGTTCCACTTAACCGCATGTGCCAGACGTCCCTGACTGTATATTCATTGCCTGTAATTATAAAATCAATCACTGAAACTACATAACCATTTGGGTGGTGGGTTTACCAGCTTCCTTCGGGCACGCAAAGAAGCTATACATTTCTAGTTCTACTTAACTGGCATCACCATTTGGCATAATTTCCGATTACAGAACATATTAGTTCAAATTACGCCAGGAAAAGAGTGATGATCTGTTTAAAAAAAGCATCGCAGTGCTGTGTGCGTTGAGGTGGTGCTTTTGAGGGTGCAGAGTTCCTTGGTTGATAGGTTCCAATACACTGAGTGTTTTCCAGTGTACTAAAAACAACTGTGGGCGACCATTTTCTGAAGCTCGTCAGGTAATTTCTATACGAAGAAATAGGGAATGCTAAACTGTTCTCTAATGACAAATACAAAATCCTAGAAGCTTTGAAATCTTTGAGAAATGAAACAAAAACCCAAAAGAACAATTTTAAACTGCTTGTTTGTGCTAACAGCTTACTGCACAATGGTTTAGATTAAACGCGAAATTTGTTTGCTTCATCAAATAACCCTGAATGATGTCGCTCCAGCCTTATCCGATGTTTGGCTGTGAAAACGAATGAATTGCACAGGAGAATATAGTTCCATAAATAGAGAAATAAAACGATCCTCTCATCGCTTAGTACATTTATATCTTAAAGTCATAATGCACGTATTTTGTTGAAAAAGAACACAAAGAAATGCATTACCTTTCTCGCGAGCAGAACGATCTATCTCAAACCGTATGCAATAAACAAAACTTGTTAGGTGGTAACAGCGCTAAAAGACGTAGGACAAAGACCAAGAAACACACAGACAGGGTGCTGACTTAAAACTGAAAATTTATTGCCGTGCAAAAACCGAAATAAACACGAACAGGGGTAAAGGAAACGCACACACACAAATAAAAAATGACCGCATCTCCATGTGGTGAATGATGTTGATTGGGGCGAAGCTCTGGTGGTGCTGCACTGCTGATGATACTGATTTTATTGTTTATAGGTAGTGCTGATGGCGCTGATTATTCTTTTTATTGCCCATAGGTAGTTCTGAGTTCCGGGTTGCGTTTCGACTTCATTATTACTGCTTTATGGTCGGTGAAATTAAGAGCCAGTGGTTCTTCTAGCGGATCAGCTTGGATCCGCTAGAAGACGGTCCATGTCAGAAAGAGAATCTGTGGTATGGAATGTGGTTATATACGCATCTCAGCATTTGACCGCAGCGCCCTCTTGTCTATAAACGTTGTGCGAATGCATGCAAAGTTTAACGCGATTATATACGGATATGACCACAGCGCCCTCTCCTGTATAGACGTTGAGCGGCTACATGCAACGTTTCATCAATGACAGAAACCCCAGCTCTTGAGTTACTACCACATCTCAGAGCCCCGTACTCGTCCCGCAGTCGTGGCCAAGTGGTTAAGGCGATGGACTAGAAATCCACTGAGGTCTCCCCGCACAGGGTCGAACACTGTCGACTGCGCAAACATTTTTTTCTTTTGTGTGAGCACGGACGCCGGCCGGCCGGACGGACGGACAAGGCTAGACCCTAATGAGCTTCGCTCCTAAAAAACGAAAACATCCGGCAACAGCCACACCAATACATAGTCACACGAACTTGCCACACGTTTAATGAAATTTACCTTCTCACCCACGAGGGAAACGGTACGAGTGCTCACACACGAGTGTGGTCCATGAGTCGCCATAAAATATGCTTCGTCAATCTCTTCCGCAGTCTTGTTTTTGCGTCGAGACAAAATCAAAATCCAAATGTCATGGAATGACGGCTACTCGCCGTCCTTCTATGACATCGTCCCTTCTGACCAGTATATTTTTCAGAAGGGCTGATGTGTAAATATAAGAGAAAGGTAACATCCTCTTTCTCTGTGTTCTTAACCGATAAGGAACCTAGCGGTCCATTGTAGTAGGTGTGGCTGCTCGCCCTCCTTCTGACATTAGGATTTTGTCTCGTCACAAAAACAAGACTGCGAGAGAAAAAAACGAAGCATATTTTACGACGACTCACGGAGCGGGATCGTGTGTTAGTGCTCCTACTGTAACAAGTTAGATTTTATTTAAATCTGTGGCAGGTTCGTGTGGCTGCGTAGGAGTGGCTGTTGCCGAATGTTATCGGTTTGCATAATGATTTTCGTGTTTACTAATGTTTTAGCGCAGCAATGAACTTCCAGTTGTAAGTCTGAGCCCTGTCTCTGTTTCTTCGTGCTGGTCCTACGTCTTTTAGCGCTGTTTCAACCAACTATAGTGCGTTGCAACTGAAGAAGGTAGGGCGAGGGTAAGACGGGTTGGGGAGGAGGAAGCAGACGCAACGCTAGAGAAGAGAGGGGGAAACCTCCTTCACTATTTAGCGTTCCGTCTGCTTCCTCCTCCCCGTCCCGTCTTACCCTCTTCCTACCTTCTTGATGTATAACGAACTATAGCCCAACTACATGCCTTTTTGCAATGAACCAAAGACAGAAAAGGGTCGAATGCTTAAGAACGTATGCAGGTTGGCTAAAATGCGCGCAGTAATTTTGCTTACGTCAAGCGTTCCACAAATAGAAGCAAGCAACTGTTTTGTTTATCACAAAAGAAATCAGCTACCTGTACTTCGTTCCAGCTTAAGTCCAAACCCAGCCGTTGCTACGAGCTTATGGGTCCTAACAAGCAGCGTCAAAAGCGCAAGTCATTGGGCCTTGTATGTTTATGCTTGGTCCAGCGATGATAGAACACGTACAGGAACATAACGAACACCATGATGGTTCCCTTTTGACACTGTGTCATTGGTCCCAACAGCTCGTAACTTCGGCTGCTTCTGGACTTAAGATAAGACGAGGTTTAAGCCTTGGTCGCTCTCTTTCAGCTGGTCTTTTTCTTCCGCAAGTAACCGAATTTGCCCCTATATTTGTGGTTAAAAGTTTTTTAACAAATATACATTTTGTGGTGTGGCCTTTTTACAACATTAAACAACCTAAAAAAATGCGCGTTTTTTTCGCTGAACCCCATTAATTTTGCTAATCAAACTGCAATAAAATAAAAAAATAGTGCCTTGTTATTTCCAGAAAAATTAGTTCCCATTCGATTTAGTACTAATAGCGGAGAAAAAATGGAGGGAAGGCATGAAGAACAGATGGCTATTAAGGAGCTTCATAATTTTTTTTGACTATTGCGCAATATTTTATTAACTGTTAGACTGGAAAATCACCCTCCGGTCGTTCAGCGAACGATTGCATGATGATGTAGTCATATATTGTCACGTGTCATTTTTGTGCAATTATTATGCAATCTCATAAATACCTTTCGCGATTGCAAAAGTGCTCATATTAACAGACGTTAAACAGTAACACTTCTTACGACGTTCCCCAATTTTTGTTGAATTTATAGTGTCCTTTAGAGCAAGACATTTCTCAAACCCATAGTCCATCAGTTTGAATCTGATTTTGAAATTCCTAATTAATGTGAAGATCAGTAGACCGAGAAACTTGAAAGGACTATGTTAATTTTTACGTTTGTTATTTGTAACTGTATTATTCACTGACAAGACAAGAAGGACGTTGAAAAAAAAGTAAGCGTTTTAATGCAACACGCACATCGATAGAAGTTAAACCGAATCACATGGTATCATACAGTTCGTAACCGCAGTTTCTAAGACCATGCCAGCTATTCAAAGCTTAGAAGACGACAGAAAGAAAATCGCTTGTTAGCGCAAAATATTTTAGTCTCTAAAGGTACGCGTATATCTTGTTTGTCATTTTAAGCACACTAGCTTCTTTTATCAAAGTATTTAATATCAGGCGTTTCCAGGGACGTAGTTCTGAATGATACCCGACTAAAAAGGTTGAAACACCATTGCTATTTTTTTCACATAAAACGGGTCTTGTCACGTAAACGCTCATATCCCGTGATTTCCCGTTAACTCCGTCGTAAGTCAAATTATGATTCTGTCCAACCAGGAATCAATGTGAAGTCATACACAAAAGAAAGAATAGCTTGAATGAAACATGAGGCGCGATACCGACATATTGACGATAAAACAAAGTGACACTTGGGCGGAACCCTTGGTGACAGGTGATCATTATTTCGTGCCTGTCGGAATAAAAAGCTCGGCTTTCGGATCGGAGTAAATGCAACATCGTTCATTCAAAACTTTTTTTTTTCAGCTAAGGGCCAGTTTTTTGCAAATCAATAATGTATAAATCCCAAAAAATGGTGCGTTCGCCGGAATTTATAGAGGTCTCTCAACAGGAGGCAAACTTTAAGGATGCATGTATACTGCTTGTTTCATTTGAATATCCCATCGATAACTCTTGGTTTGCTTATAGATGAAAGAAGATGATATTTCTCTTTAATGGTAGAGGCGCGTTGGTTGTTTCATAAACCTTTCTGCATTGAGATTTGCATGTTTAACGACATACCTACGAATCATTGTAACACCATTTTAATTTTATGAATGTCACCTTGATTTGATATCAGTTTATGCTTAAAAGAGATTTTTAGTTGTCATGGAATTCGTCAGAAGAAAAACACAATTTCGGTGTCTAATGTCTGAAGCGCACAAAGTTAGCCACTGATCGCTAAGTTCTCTACTTATCTCACCAACCCAGGGCTAAGTTGGGAGTGTTAGAACAGTGTTAGAACTGTCGGATCGTACTGTTCTCCAAATACCCGACCAAAGCGTTTCACTTTAAATTGGCTTCCAGCACATGCGCCCTTCTTAAAGATTTTGTACATCGTTCTCCGAGCTTAGGAAACTTTGAGAACTCTGTGGTTGCCATGAAAACAAATTCCTCAGCTTTTATATTTTGTTAGGCGCTTACACCGATGTGATTGAATGACCTGTCAGGTTTTCTCTCCATATCTGAAGTTCCGGGTTGTCCTCTCTACCTCAAAAAGATACGGCCTGAAATAGGATTCATCTATACATTTAGTGTCAGTGCACGCTTTGACTCGTTATAGTCCGCTGCAGGCGCAAGCTTAGGTAGGTTTATAGTGCATGATTCCCAGATAGCTTCGAAGCCGGTCTTCTTTGTAAAATATCTGGCGTCTATGAATGCTCCTCGCAAGATTCTTAAAGATGTCATATTTAAAACAAACCTGGATCTCACCGTATACACTGGCACTACAACAGAAATGACAAAAAACTAAAATAAAGTACAAGTTTTGACGTTTGTAACGATCTAATCGAAGCAACTGTATGAGAGCTAAAACTGGGTGTATGTTTATAGGTGAAGAACATTCTACTACAGGTTCTCTACTTGTCACATTTGACTGTAATTTGGAACAAACTGTTCACGTAAACCGATGAAATACCCCAAATTGTGTCTGCTATTATTTGAAAAGACAGGTAAATGTCGAATTCTGGAATATGTCTTATAGCAAAACGATCAAAGTATGGAAAGAAAACCCTAGAAGTCAGCGACTGCATGTAGAATACGACTTATTCTTTCGAGCAATGAGACGCGGGCCGAAATGCGACAGTCTTTGTTTAGCGCCACTCCTCTCCCAGACTAGCAATCGGAGCACATTCGAACTTTATCGAGATGTGCCGTAACCTCTGCCCTTTGTTTGTGTAAACAATTAGAGCTGTTGGCAAAAGTGTTCCGGAGAAGAAAAAAATGCGGATTTCAGGTTAACGAGCTAACCCCCGCAAAAACGGCACGAAATTCAGCGCGAGGTTTCGCTTCGATACGTGCACCCCGGTCGGCACAGACTAATCTAAGAAGGTAAGCTTTAATTTTATTGGTATGCTTCCTTATCTCCATGCAAACCAAATTTGAGAAATCTGTATTTTTTTGTTTTTGTTTTGTTAACGAAACGTATTTACGTAAAGGGATACGCGCGGGGCAAAACGCGACAATCTGACATTCCATGAGCCGCATGTCAATAACGCACGAGTCTCGTGATTGCTCCTGAGCCATATCTTTTTTCTTCCAGTTTCTTGGATGGTTTAAACGTATAAGAGAAAACAACAAGGGCTTCATAGCGCGAAAGTGACGTGAAGAGAGTTTTTAAAAGTGTCAAGCAGCAGCGTCACTCCCTTCGAATTGCTGCCACACTTCTTGGCGTACCAAAGTATGCGCTTCAAAAACGATCCAAACGACTGAAAAAACATAAAAAACAGCGGCTCTAAACAAAACAAAAAATACGGCTGGGCTACAGAAGATGCGTTTATTCCGACGTTTCAAGTTTCAATAACATTTCTTTAGTGCCTAACGCACGATAGAAAAAGGGAACAAGCAGGTCGGAGAGCAGCCCTGTTCTAA
>JAZHYW010019669.1:0-20406 GCA_037355805.1 Ixodes ricinus | reverse complement strand
GCGACCAATTAGTCAATCCTATTCTGATATCAAATTTTCGATAATCGATAAATTTATCATCGACCGATCGTCGGACGATTATCATCGACCGCAGTAGCCTGACGCGCTATTCGCTACGCCAAATCTGCAAGTTACAATTTCGTGTTTAGAAGTTGATTACAATTGTGGGAAGTGCATTGACACGTGGGAAAGTGTGGGGACATGCCGTTGGATGGGGCAATGTTTAGTGCAGTTGTTGATATTCCCACAAGATGTCGCCCCAATCCTGGGAAAGTCAGGGAAAGTGTGGGGACACGCGGCTGGATGGCGCCATGTCCAGTGCAGTTGTTGATATTCCAACAAGACGTCGCCCCAATCCTGGGAGTGTGTGGGGACACGCCGCTGGACGACGCCATGTCCAGCGCAGTTTCTAATATTTCCACAAGATGCCGCCCCACTCGTGGGAAAGCAGAAAGCGAGAGAAAACCTAGGTGTTTCCTTATTAACTGAGGGCAAGGGGGTTTTATAGCCTCACTTTCTTTTCAGTGCGGAGTGAATATAGTTTTCACATTCAAATATTCTAAGCTTAAATGGTAGAACAAAATGGCTAGGTGGCATAAGCTATCGCCCGATCCAAGGAGCTCAGCCGGATGCATCCATCCATCCATCCATCCAGTGTCGGAACACGCCGCTGGTTGACCCGTGTCCACTGCAGTTGGTGATATTCGCACAAGATGTCGCCCTAATCCTGGGAAAGGTTCGGGACACGCCGCTGGTTTGCCCATGTCCACTGCAGTGGGTGATATTCCCACAAGATGTCGCCCCAATCCTGGGAAAGAGTCGGGACACGCCGCTGGTTTGCCCTTGTCCACTGCAGTGGGTGATATTCCCACAAGATGTGGCCCCAATCCCGGGAAAGTGCGGGAGGAAGTGAAGAGGGTTGAGAGGGACCGTTGGATGAGCGGCACGCTACAACACCATTCCATGCACATGTACGCGTCCCTGAAGACGGAGATTGCCCCGGTGACTTTCTGCGGGAACACACTGGGCAGTCGACTGCTTATTGAGGCCCGTGGTGGTGCCCTACGTACCCGCCTATACCAAAGCAAGTACGATAGCAGCGTGACTGACACGGTGTGCAGTGCGTGTGGAGCGGGCGAAGAGACATTCGACCACTTGCTGCTTGCGTGCAGGGCACTACACCCAACGCCTGTCGTGGGTGCCCGCTTGAGCAGGCACTTGGTTTCACCAACGAATACACCCATGTAGTATGCTCCAAGCGGAGGCTCGAGGCATGGTGGCAGACTCGACTGAAAAACCGGGGCCTGATCGACCAAGATGACCAAGGTGACCAAGATGGCCAATAGCCGCTGCCTTACTTTTGGCTGGAGGGGCAAACACTCACTTAAAACGACGGTGTCAGGTGAACTGATTAACGTTGACTGTGCGAAAGTGACGGTTGGCGAACTTCGGAGACACGTGCTAACCACTTCTCTTTCGTTGTCTTTTTTATTTCGTTTTTCTTTTTGCTTTTATTGGCGTGTCTTACAAGACTCTCGATACAAAGAGATTGCGCCGCAAATATACATACATACACATACATACAGTCTAGGGACACGCCGCTGGATGCGCCATGTCCAATGCAGTGGGTGTTATTCACTAAAGATGTCGACACAGTCATAGGAAAGTGTGGGGGCATGCCGCTGGATGACGCAATGTCTAGTGCAGTTGCTAATATTTTCACTAGATGGCGCGCGACTTATCGCGTCATGTGTGCGGTGCCGCCATACCAGTCAGCTTAAGTCATTACGTGCATCGACTGGCCGTGGATGTTCTTCGCTACAGGCTGGTCACTGCGGATAGTGTGGACTCGTGGAAATAAATTAACATCTCAATTTATTTGTCTTTCATTTTGTCCGATAGAAAAGATCGAGCCTCGCTATCGGTCCGGTCAGTCTGGTGTTGACCGAGTTCACGATCGGTCTTTAGAATGAGCGATCAATTTTATGTGAACCTTTTCTCCAATGCCTCCAGTGAAATATTTCACGATAATACTTTAAGTAAGTTTAAGGTACAGCTGTCCCAACCTATCCTATTAAATGAACCGTATGAGGTCGCCCTAGAGGAATTAAATTTTCCATTTAGCATCAAGAATGTGACGAGGCCATCTAACGAGATCTATTTGGTCAGACCAACGGACGCTGGGCAAGTGGAATCCAGCAAAAAGATTCGAATCCCTGCAAAACAAGACGTCCTCTCGTTGGTGAGAAGTGGGTTGAGAGAATTGTTCGGTCCCAAAGCGAGCCTCGATCGAAAAGAAAGCTTTTATTCCATAACCTTCCAGAGAAACAACGCTTTGCACATGTCGTCTTTCTTAGCCAAAAAACTTGGCTTTTCAGAGCAAATATTTGGTATAGGTCAGCCTATGGAAGGCCGTCCCGTAGAGGAATTGACGTTCGATAAAGAGGTTGAGATAGAGCTGACAAGGGTTAAACACGTCATGACACAGGACCGTATTGAGATCCTCGAGGGCTTCTACGAATCGGCAGAACACCTCATTGACGCGATAAACAGTGCGTACCAATCTACACTCAAACTCCCTCCCTCAAAAATGCTGCTTCGTCATAGCCCCTACATAAAACTCGTAGCGTTGCAGTTGCATCACAATGGATATATATTGATCAATCAGCACTTGTCACACATGCTCGGATTTGGTGAAAAGACCGTGTATACCTCCTTTACCGTGGCAGACCGTGAAGTCATATTATATCCAAATAATTACATTTTTACGTATTGCGATATCATAGAAGCAGAACACGTTGGTGATGTGAAAGCCCCACTTTTGAGAGTCGTACCTTTCGTGGTGACCAAGCGAAATGAGATGATATCGTATTCATTCAATTTGTTACAATATAAGAGGGTGATTGTAAAGGAAGTCAACACCATTTGTCTGGAGCTCGTTGGTGAGAAAGGAAGTTACATTCCATTTCTAGACGGATCCGGTTGTGTCGCAGCCACTCTGAATTTTAGAAAATGCACGTAAAGTCTGCACCGTGCTGTGTGGACCATTTTTCCGGTTCCGGAGAGAAACATTTGCCGCATTTTGTGTCCGGGCCTTTGTTCCAAGTGGGGAGCGGTCTACTGTCCGACATCTATCAAAGAATATCGCCGGTGTTTACAAATCGAGTGGCTCCGTACCTCGGTCGAAAACTCGTGGCCACCGGCAGAGACGTAGCAGAGCGCGTCAGGCAAGGTTCCTCACTTCGGGATGCCCTCAAGAAAGGAATTGGTCAGACGTATCGAAACACGAGGGACGAGCTTCTGCAAAAGCTCTCCGGTGCAGGTCATAAAAGAAAGAAGTCCGAGAAACCTTCCTCAGTCTGCCCACGAGAAAAGAGACGGAAGGTTCTAGACTTTTTGATACCTAGAGAAATGTCGAGCGAGATTTTTACCCTCCACGAACGTTCCTGTTTGTGTACAACCGGCGAACTAGAACTTTTCTCGCTGCCGCCTACTTCGTTTGCCCTGGAAAAATCGGAATATCTTGAGTTCTTTCCCGTCGCTAGTGCAACCTCCACGTCCGTTTTGGAATTTCACGTCCCTTCTTTGGGTCCACACTTTTACGATTTGAAATCGAGCTTCCTTCACATTCAATCTAAAATCGTTCGAGCCAATGGCGATCCTGCGAGCACTGTTGCATCTCGACGGGTCGGTTACGAACGATAAAGTGATTCCGGTTCAGGCCTTTGGAAGCTCCCTCTTTCAATACCTACATGTTTATCTGAATCAAACTCTTGTCAGCCAGTACGAAAACTATGCCTATCGTTCATATCTTGATATTCTGCTTAACGCAAACCAGGTAAGTAGAGATCATTCTCTTTCTGCGATGCTCTACGAAAAAGACCCAGTGAATACATCGGAAAAGCTGGAAATTCCGCCGGATGCCAAGGGACTTGCCGCTCGCTTCAAGCGTACCGAGGGATCTACCCTTTGCGATCTGTTCTGTCCGATATTCAGCGACATTTGCCAGCAAGAAAAGCTCCTACTTAACGGCGTGGACATCCGCATCGTGCTGCGACAAAATACCGAAGATTTCAGACTCTTGGCTGCTTCGACGATTCAACAAAAGCACATTGTTCAGCTTCCTCGCATCGTTCTGTACATTCGACGAGTCCAAGTGGCCCCGACGGTGCTTGTCGGAATCGAAAGGCGACTGCAATCTACTCCCACATCATACCTGTTACGTGGAGTGGAGATCAAAACCAGAACCGTTTCTCCCGGTGTGTCACATATCGTTCTCGACGACCTCTATCCTCATCGGGTTCCCTCTAAGCTCGTCGTCGCGTTCGTAAAGAGTGAATCGTTTCAGGGAAGTCGCGAACACGACCCCTTCAAATTCGAACACTTCAATCTGAAAACGGCCGTACTGGACGTCGGTGGGTTTCAGCAGACGGAAAATTTCGATTTTAATCAGGATCTTTATATGAAGGCCTATATGAGCTTCCTGCATCGACTCAATCGAAAAGACGTTCCGTTCTCTAAAGGTGCCTTCTCAAAAGACTCTTTTCTTCTCTACTACACTTTGACTCCCGACAGGGAAGAGCAGAGTTTATGTCCGATCCTCACAGCCAATGTGAGACTCACCCTGACTTTCAAACAAGACCTAAATAAGGCAGTCACGATCCTGTTCATGTCAGAAACACCACGCGTTTTGGAAATTGACAAGGAGAGACGGGTCAGGATCGCTAATTGAAGAAATGGAAGAACACGAATTTTATTCAATGTTTGCAGGGAATCAGTGTACACGTCCCTGGTTTCGCGGTACTTTTTCCTCCGACGAGATTGGCCAGGAGAGACCAGCCCAGGGTCTTTACGTGCTTAACACGGCACCGAGATCATCTTCCGGCGAACACTGGGTTCTTTTTTTCGTATCTCCAAAGGACAATTCGATTAATTATTTCTGACAGTTTTGGTATGATTCCAATACACGAAGAATTTTACGACTTTATCGGAAACGTTTCCAGCTTCTTCTACAACAAAACGAGAATTCAAGGATCCAGGTCAAGGACGTGTGGACTTTACTGTCTATATGTCGGCGCTCTCCTGTGTTGCGGTGTACCACTCCGCGAATGCACCAAGACGTTCTCGCCAACCGATCATCGACGGAACGATCGTTTGATACCTGTACTTGTGCGGAAACAATTTCCATCTCCCAAGCTGGAGCTATCCTGCTGCAGTGTTTAGTAATCTATTTTCATCTGACAATGATATCAAATAAAGCAATCACAAAAGTAACGCCTGAATAGTTTTATTGAATGCACTCATACCCATTGAAAAATGCTCTACATAAAAACACATACATGATTATACACGTTTAATTAAACAAATTATATGAGTACATTGACGCAATGACACTTTTTTCGAACACACCCGCTTGTCTCAAAGGACGATATTTCCCCGAGTTAGGGAGGGCTGAAAGTCCCTTCTTTACAAAACGATGACCACGGGAGACATGTCTGGACGTGATAGCCTCCACAATCACGAATTTGACACCATGCATCGTATTAGGTTTATGTTGCTTCCGCTCTTCGCTGTTTACGAGCTGACGAACGCTCGAGCGCGTTAAGTGAGAATTCGACACCAGGGTCGGCTGCTTCCGAGTTTGTGGCTATGATAAGCCGGTACGAGCACGCTGGCGGGTCGTCTCATCGTTTCTCTTCTTTTTTTCTAAGGAAAGTGGTAAATCTATCCGGGATATATAGAACGGGTAGATATACTGCCTTTCACATTTGCAAACGGGGGCGTCATGACGATTGTTCACGATAAATCCCAATGTGAGACGCCCGCGTTTGTCACAATGATTGGTTCTTCGGAGTCAGGCAAGAGCACGTACATTCGTAAATTGCTGCAATATAGAAAGTAAATGTTTGATAAGAACTTGGACGTCATTTTCTACGTGTAGGTTTACGAACAACCGTTTTTTAAAGAGCACTCAGACGTTGTGTTCACTAAGGACATTCCACAAAATTTGGATCCCGAATCAAACTCGCTAATTATTTTCGACGACTTTCTCTCGAATAGGGCAAAACTGAAGGAGATATGCGAGTATTTCATTGGCGCTGCTCACCACTATTAGCCCCGAGAGCGAACACAAGCGTCGCTGCGATCGCCGCGCCCTGATTGGGTGAGGTGTACTGTGACGTCAGGAAGAGGACTCCGCTCCGCGATCTCGCATCGGCTCGCTTCCCAGCACCGGTTTCCTGGTTTGGCATTGTGTGCCGCAAGCTCTTCGAGGAGCTGGACCTCGTTTACCCGGTGTACAAGATGTTGAGTTAGGCCGATATTGACGTGCTTCCGTACATTTTATAAACCTGCTTGTCCCTTTGACCTTTGAAATTGGGTTACAAATCCCGAAAGCTATCGGCGGAGGCGATTCCGCCGATGAACCTCCCTGTCCGTCCACACGACGCAAGGCAATCTTGCGAGGGGTCGTTGAAGCGGTGGTGCAAGTGTTTCAGACGCTGGAATTATGTTCCTTGCATGTTCACGATTTAGGACGATATTACATCCCGCTTTCAAGGCATTTATATCATGGGCCTTTGTGTGGTCGGCAAATTAGCTCGCGACCCCGACTCTGCGCGGCCACTCTGCATGTGCTGGTTCGCAGATGTTTCATAGGCCCTGCGTCTGATTGTTTTTGAAGTGCTCGTGGAACAGGGTTGCTTTACATAAATGTAGCTTCTTCGTGAATTAAATATACCGTTTACACACGTATGCAGACATATTTCTTAGAAGATCCATAATTACTGGAAATTAGTTTGTATGGTAGCAGCAAAAACGGCCGAATTGCCCCCAGTTGCCTCTATGATACGTATTGAACTGCCCAAAATATGCACAGCAATACTACCGTAATTTGGAATGTTTATTCTTTTTCCTGACATTCTTTATTCCAGCCTTAAGTATCCGGAAAATACACCGTTTAGTTTGAATTGTCATTTCCAATTAAAAGGCACACTGCTGCAGGTACCCAAAAGCTTCCTTAGCCTCTAAACTCCCTACAGCTGGACTCACTGCCAACAGAAGAAAACAGGAGGAACAGCAGGCATTCGAACGGCTGTCCAGTGGTAGATGCAGCACTAGTAGCAGAAAATGTGAAACCTGCGAAGGGTGGCAGTCTGCGTGCGAAAAGCTTCTGGTAATTTAGCTTCAGGACCGTTTGATCTAGGTAAATTCTCAATTTTAGAGCTTAAGGGACTAATAACGAGCTAGACACCATCGCTTACGTTTGTTATATATTACCTGAGGGTTGATATAAACAAGTCCACAGATACTATCCGTGTAGTCCGTTGAAAAACTATCCGATTCCAGCAAAGGTCAAATGCGAGCAATGTATACATATAAATGTTCCTTTTTTTTTACTTTGCCCCTGCACTTAGGCTGTCTTACTTGCGATTCTCTCCCCATGGCCCAGACTCTATTTAGCATGTTGCTCGAGCAGTGAGCATTTCTGCTTCGGCGAACTTGTTTAAAAACAGATACAAACAACAGTATACACAACCTGCCAATTCATTCAGTCAAACAGCAGCATTTATTGTGTGAGATGTAAATATATAGTGATGCTCCCGCAATTGTGGCCATATTTCTTTATTTCCAAATACCAGCTGTGATTCATGCATCGCCTGGCCTGTCAACCATGCTTAAAATGTTGGTTGAAGTTTCACCTGTAGCTACGGGCCATACCTCAATAAAGCCACATATAAAAATGTACACTTCCTGCGAAAAACACGGGAAAAAAATTAAATAGAAACGAGCGCGCCGACAGCTAGCGTCGTCACAGCCTCCACAGGGGTGAGCGGGGCGAGTCGGGGAAAAATTCTCTCCTCGCCGTGACGTCACCCCGGTTCGCCATAAGGGGGCGCCACGCGAACTACTCGGGGCTAATAACGCCTCCGTCATTTTCGTTACCCAAATATGTTTAACCAAGATTCATATTTTCGAATAATGAGCTTGAAATTCTACGCCTCTAATGATATTCCGTTCGGTGAGGTTTGTCGATCAACTCCAGGTACTATCTCGACAGCTCTTTGGAGGAAGAGAGGGCATGTCCTTCCGCGTATATATTCGGACAGATGTAAAACACCATTAAGTTACATCCTGATTGACCTGTCGCAAGCTTGTCCCTATAATTTTCGAGTGAGTACAAGAATCTTGCCGGACGAGGAACCAAAAGTCGTCTATGACACGTCCTAATGAATCGTTTGAAGGGGCATGCACGATTTTTGCATCTCTTGTCCAAAGCTTAATGATCTAGACAAAGAGAAGTCCTTCTTCCTGACGTCAAAAAGGAACATCTAAATATCATTCACGAAATTTGCTTAAACCTTTGCACAGGAAACGTTCCTCTCTCACCAATTATAAAACAGGAGGTAAAGAGGTTAGTACCCCTCATAAGATCACTGGGAAACCGAAAGAAAAGTCACGAGAATATAAAAAGGGTATTGATACAGACAGGAGGCTTTTTACCTTTGATCCTTCCGGCTCTCTTGGGTCTATTATCTACTCTCGGAGAAAGAGCTATAGCCAAAGCTATCGGAGTGTGAAAATGAAAAAAATTACCATCTCGCACCTTACAAAGAAGTGCATATTCCTGATACTTTAAGACAAGACGGGGAAGCGGATGACGTCAAACGGAAAAAAAATCATTCAGACGCTTTATAAATGCTTACGTCCATAGAGTTTGGATACTAACAACATCACTTATCAAGAATCGATTTTCTTTACGAGAGAACAAATGTCGCAGACGAAAGATGTAACGGAAGATCGTGACATTAGTGCAGTCATCAATATTTTGAGCAAAACCTATCGGGAAAAAGGTCAATCGCTTCTAAATTTCTTAGAACCGGTGATTGCATGGGATCCACACACGTTAGAGATTATAATTGACGAGAAGCCTGTCCAAGAGTCAAATATCATTGATATGGTTTCTTATCTAATTTCGCGAGCGAAACATATGCCGATTCTCGTTCCTTTCGAACGTGTCGCGACGCCATTGGTCAGACAAAATCTGCCCAACGAGCATCGTAAACTACGATCGGTTTAAAGGAAGAGCGGTTGAAGCAGGATCGACCAGTTGACCAGGATCCTCCTCTCCGAGAATTTCACCGAAGGGTTCCTCGGAGCATCAGGAATCACCACCATCGCCGCACTCACCGTCGACCTTCGCTGTTGCTGCTGCAGGTGCCTGTTCTGATCCTGCTCCACGGACATATAAACGAGTGCTCGATAAGGCATGGAAGATATTTTAGACGAAGATTAATTCAAAGACGAGCTATATTTTCCCCATTTCCTCTGCGTCAAAGAAAAAAGGTCCAGGGGCTCTTGGATAGCATTTCGTCGGTAATTGCCTACACCCCCGCTAAAAAGTTGGTTGATCACGGATAGACGATCGAGGAATCCCATATAATCGATCTGCTACGCTACGAGCTCTACAATAGACAAACTTCCTGTATGAGAGGTGCAGTTTCCACCGTAATTAACAAATTCCTGGATCTGTCAGCCTTTCGCGCCCACTCTTACCGGCGGAATACGAGATGCCGTCGTCAGAGAAGGAAAGCAAAGCTGTCTACTACAGAAGCAGCCCATCCCGCATCCTTCGGTGGAGTCAACATACTTGCGGCTCGCAAGTCTGTTGACTTGCGATACGGAACGAAGAACGTCGAAAAAGTTCTTAGAGGAATCCAACGCTTACACCTAGTTTAGAGAAACCAAACGCCCTCGTCTATACCACAAAACGTTGTCCCTGGAACTTCGAGACGTCTACCAGACTGACCTCGTCAAAATCCAAAAAAAAAAAAAATTGCCAAATATAATGACGGAATAAGATATATTTTGTTTGTGATCAAAACGTTCTCTCGGTTTCTGTCCACCGTTCCAATCACTCGAAATACGGGAGAGGAGGTCGTGAGAGCGCTTAAAATTGTCTTTCGTAGGATGAAGAAAACTAGGTTTCTATGCGCGGACCACGCGCGTGAATCTCACGGGAAATTAGTCGGGGCATATCTGATTAAGAAGGGAGTTAAATTGTACTCTGTGTTTTCAAAGTGAAAGGCTTTCATAGTAGAACGCGTGCAAAAAACCATTATGAGTCGGATCTATAAATACTTTGAGTATGCAAGAACGAGGCGGTTAACAGAGATCCTTCCCAAAATCGTAAAATCCTACAACTACTGCTACCACAGGACGCTGGGTGCTCGACCCATTGACGTCACCGAGGAGAATAAGACAGATTTCTTCCTTCATCTTTTCCCTCCTCCTTCAGGACCACCCAAGACACCTAAATTTCGAATCGGGGGTCATATTTTCACGAATTAAGGCGACGAGTAGGCGAAGAGTAAACTGAAAATAAAGGTTTAATGGGCGATCTTGTGCCAACCAAAAATAAGTAACGAAAGAGCGTCGAGGCAGCAGAAAAGCAGGCCGCGATTCGGCGGCGATTCGGCGGCGAAACAGAGAGCGCGAGCGAGACTGACTCGACAAGGTCGCGGGTAGCTGCTTATGTAAAGTGCGTCACTATCTCTAAAGTTCGGCAAAGAAGGCTCGAGCATCGCGCGCTTGGGGCGAGGATGAACTGGCACTTTCGAGAACAACAAAGCAGGTGGGAAATTACGTCTGGTGCGAGAATGAACGCGAATCTTCTAGACGTCGGTGACCGGTCCGAGCGTTGCTTTCTCGGCCCTGCGGGCGGCAATATGCGCATTTCCAAAAACGGCACATTATTCTAAAAAAGTACAAAGAATCCTTTACAGATGAGGCATTTATCGTCGACCGAATCCGAGTACGTATTCCCACAACCTATTACCTCGTCGACATGATGAGAAAAGAGCTCGTTCAGGGTTCCTTCTACGAAGCTGAGTTGCAACGTGTTTCCAACCCCGCAAACAAAGACCTGGATCATTGAGAAAATTTTAGGAAAACGACCTGCGCCTGATCTCCAGTACCTTGTGAAATGGAAAGGCTACGATTCCTCTCACTACACTTGGGTTACGGCAGGCGATTTTGCAAAAATAAAAAAATTAAAAATGTATACGATGTTGTTCTTCACACTGCATTTAGTCTTTTCAATAGACTCTGCAGGTTTGTATGAGACAGACATATGTAGCGTGTTTTATTACTCTTTATTCAAAAAGTCCAAGAGACACAAAGTTGCCTCGTGATCTAAATGTCTCCCATACATCGAGGGTTTTCCACCGACCAATCGTCTAATTTGATACACATTGAATGGACATGGACGGAGATACATCGACTCACTTATATTACAAGTGCCTTTGCACTGTAGGTCATGTTTCCGCATGACATGAACGTCTGCCTCGTTAAGGCATTGCTTTAGGTTACGAGTCTGCTTTTTTATTCAAGTTGACGCCGATTTTTTCGGGATAGTACACTTTCATCCAGGCACGTACTGCCAAAACAGAGTCTCGACATCGAAAAACTTTGATTTCTTTCGTCGAGCTTGTCTCGAGTGTGCAGTGGCCCTACGGGTTTGGTTGAGACTTGGCAAGTCCAAAGACAATAATGTAGATGATTGGCAGGGAAAGCACGATGGCAGCTATTTGATGCATGACGATCGGTCGTGTAACTTCCATAACTAATGTGCGGAATCTTTACGGAGAAGATATAAATAGAAAATTTACTTAAGCTGACTGGTGTGGCGGCACACGCACAAGACGCGATTAGTTGCGCGCCAACTAGTGAAAATATTAGCAACTCCACTGGACATTGCGCCATCCAGCGGCACTCCCCCACACTTTCGCATGACGTTGGCGACATCTTTCGGGAATAACACGCACTGCATTGGACATGGCGCCATCCAGCGGCGTGTCCCCACACTTTCCCAGGATTGGGGCGACATCTTGTGGGAATATTAGCAACTGCACTGGACATGGCGCCATCCAGCGGCGTGTCCCCACGCTTCCCGAGGATTGGGGCGACATCTTGTGCGAATATCACCCACTGCAGTGGACATGGACCAACCAGCGGCGTGTCCCGACACTTTCCCAGGATTGGGGCGACATCTTGTGCGAATATCACCCACTGCAGTGGACATGGACCAACCAGCGGCGTGTCCCGACACTTTCCCAGGATTGGGGCGACATCTTGTGCGAATATCAACAACTGCAGTGGACATGGACCCACTAGCGGCGTGTTCCGACACTTTCCCACGAGTGGGGGATACCTTGGGGGAATATTAGCAACTGCACTGGACATGGCGCCATCCAGCGGCGTGTCCCCACGCTTCCCGAGGATTGGGGCGACATCTAGTGGGAATTTCAACAACTGCACTGAACATTGCGCCATCCAGCGGCATGTTCTTACACTTTCCCATTTATCAACGCACTTCCCACGATTGTAGTCAACTCCAAACACAAAATTGTAACTTACAGGTTTGGCATAGCGTATAGTGCGTCGGGCTACTGAACTAAAGGGCACTGGTTGGACATTAATTCCTGAACGAATGGTGGCTGTTTCGAAACCGCCCGAGCTGAAATTCTTTTTAAAAGACTTTTTTAAGAATTAAAGTTCACACTCGTCACGTGACAGGACGTCACCGACGTGTGCCACTGGCAGTGGGCGATGATCGGCCGATGATCGTCTATCGGTCGATAATCGACTATCGTCCGACGATCGGTCATCGGTTAATGATATATTTATCGATTATCAAAACTTTGATATCAGCATAGGATTGACTAATTGGTCGCTACATCAGACGTAGGGGCGACCAATGGTCGCGGGTCGCCCCTACGTCAGACCTAGCCAGTTAGATATCCCAATAAATATGATCGATATCTGAAACTAGATACCCGGATATCGATATCATAGATAGAATGGATTTCAGACACTAGACACCCCGATAACGGGAACATGCCCCTATAAAAATGGCTACCGCCATTCAATAAACATCTGACCGACATTCTATTGTCCTTATTACCATTCTACCGCCCTCACTTGAATCTTATGAACACTGTATCATCCCTTTATTGACGTTTGGCACTGACGCGGTAGGCGCTAAAATGGCAATCAAATAGCGAAAGAACCCTTTAGCGTCTTTTTATTGGCAGGTGTCAACACGAAATTCGGGTATCGTCTTTTTATGGTCATCCCATTGCCAATCTAGCACCCCCGGAAGCAGTCCATACCGGCCAACTTCTGCTGCAAGTGACGCGAACTTCAAGTGCAAACCATAGGTATAATGTCCGCTAGAGGTTCAACTGGCGCTAGTGTGCCGCGGTGAATTGAAGCAGACCATACATGGTAATTTTCTTGCAATATGTAATTTAATTACAATTACAATTATTTTGCTCCAAAAGTAGCTTAACCTTAATTACAACTACTACTACATGAAAAATAATTCATTACAATTACAAATTACTTCAAAAAGTAATGCCATTACTTTACAATTACTTATTTCTGGGAGTGACCATCTTGGTCCATATAACTTCAAATGACATGTTAAGAATGAAACGCATTTGTTCATTCCTTGCCCCAATGTTTGAGGAGGCTTAAGCATCGCCGAATAAATGTCACGAATTGTACATTTCTTTTGTGAATTTTGGTAAATTAATCATAGAACTTGACAATTTAGAATAATGCAATCCTACGTTCTTATATTTTCAATAAATAATAATAAAGTAGTTCATATACTCGAAGACACCAGATCGCTAAAATAAAATTGGTTTACACACTTTTGTTACCCAGGCAAATAAAAATGTGACAATTCGCCATATCTGAATATTTTAATAGGGTTAATATAAAACTACAATCCACACGCGCTAATACGACCACATTCACATACACACGCTTCATGTTTTTTTTTCTTAATTATTTGCTTTGAGTTGAAATAACGATGGCTCTAACATATATAAGAACCGAATTAGGGCTCCCGAATCAATGATTACAATATCCACAGGCGCGAGGACAGTCTCCAAAATGCTTATGCAAATAATACCCGAAGTAAAACCAACAGGAAATAAACATAAGAATAATACAAAGCAAAAAAAAATGCGACAGTACCTCCCAAAATGTAAAGAACTGGAAAAAAAAAAGCTACCTTCATAGACGACTAAAATCCTCAACCTCGGCTGAAAGCTGAACCTCAATTTTGTTTCTTTCAAGCATTTATGCAATACCAACGTTACTAGAACCACTCAGTTGGAAAACTCCCATAGAGACTGCTCTGAAAAAGTGGCACCGGTCCGTACTCGAGAACCGAGCTAATCACAACGCCGCCATTTCTAACGCAGCGGCCACTCGAGGAACTGCACGTGACTTCCATTTGGGCTTTAAACGGCGATTTTGGCGCCGAAACAGATACGGTGGAAGCAGGCACGTAGCCAGGATTTTGCTTCGGGGGGGGGGGGGGGGCGCCGATGAAAAAATGCTGTTGAGGAGGAGGAGGGGGAGAAGAGGTCCCAGCAAAAAGGAAAATTTCGGGGGGGGGGGGAGCCGCCCCCCTTCCCCCGAAATCTTTCTTTTGCAATGTTGCTGCTTTTGTTCAATTTAAACACGCTGTACAAAAAAAAATGTTTTTTCGCGTTGCGTTTTTTTTTACGCTTTTCTTTTAGCCAGCATACATTCCGTTAGAGGTATATGCACTAGTTCTGAGTTTTAAGCCTCTAAATATGCTAAAAAAAGAGCAAATGCTGATGGTGGGTTTATGGGTTATAGCTGTATATTTTATTCTTTATTAAATTAATCTAAGGGACGTTTAATAAATGATCATATAAAAGACATTGAGGTGTTAGGCGTATAATAACACGCTTGCAATTCTAAACGTCTCAACACTATAAAATCGCAACTGCCGAAAGCGGGTTGTCAGACAATTTCCGCCGGTGCCATGATTGGAGAGGCCTCAAGCCTAAACCCTATGCGCTACATAATCTATACTACGTTAGAAATATCAAAATATAACATTGTAAAACATTAGAGTAAAATACACTTCCTATTGGAAACCTAGATTTTTAAATGCGAAATTTTATATTTTTAATGCGAAATTCATGTTGATAACAGAACAGAATGTTTTAGCATATTTAGAGGCTTAAAACTCAAGACCAGTGCGTATACCTCTAACGGAATGTATTCTGGGTAAAAGAAGGGTGTGAAAAGAACACGACGCGAGAAAAAAAACAATTAAAAATGTTTTTTTTTGTTTTTTTAGGGCTGGGCGTCGATTAAAACGTTTAACCCGATTAATCGCCACCCTTTAATCGATTAATTAATCGATTAATCGGCCTCGTTCATTTTCAAACAAAATCCAAAAAAAAGCTTTTTTTATGTTGGATTCGTGACAAACGGCGGAATATACCATTTGGATTTCGAATCAGCCTCCATGTGTAGTTGAGAACAGTTCAAAGACACTCACGCACACAGGTTGTTACTTCAGCTGCATGAGGAAAAGAGGTTCGTTGATATTTTTCGGTAAGAGCGACCTCTCTTGATTTTTATTTATTTATTTATTTATTTATTCAATACGCCTTTCAGCGCCCAAAGGAATTACAGAAAAAGTGGGGGGGGGGGGGGGATATACAGCCAGAGAAAGCAATAAACGAACTCTAGGTTTGTGACATAAAGTGTGCTAGTGACAAGAACAAGAAGAATAGTAAGCTTTATACAATTATTAATACATTTGACATATCAGGAGATAAGGTACAAGCACTCTTCAATAAGTCTGAAAAAAAAACACATTGTTGGATGATACCATGACAAGCGACTCGGGTAGACAGTTCCATTGATGAGTGGTAAGAGGAAAAAAAGAGTGTTTAAAGATATTAGTGCGGCACGAATATTCGCGAACCTTATTTTGATGATCTACCCTGCGTGATGTGAGGTAGCTGAAGAAACGATCCCCTGTTGATGCCCGTTTTGTTATTATAAATGTTATGAAAGAGTTTTAAACGTAAAGCGAATCTTCGGCATTTTAGCGGCTGCCAACCAGGACAGTCTTTTTGGAGACTCGACCTTACAGTATAATGGTTCACAATAGCCTCTGCTGCGCTAAACAGACACTCGAACGGCGTTGAAATAAACGGGACACGTGTAACCTACTGCAATTGTCTGGAGTTACAAATCTCGTCCCTACAGCTTACTTTACGCTAAAATTTAGCCTAAAGTTTGCCTTTCCTACAGGTGTACTAGTTCGTCCATGTCTGCGTTCTGCGTGGTGAAAGCGCTGAGTTCTTACCTTTTTAGGTTCGCCAAAATTGTACCGATTAATCGGTTAAAAAAGTTAATCGCGATTAAATAATTAATCGATTAATCGGTAGGTTAATCGATCAATTTCCCAACCCTAGTTTTTTTTCATATAGAGTGCTGAAATTGAACGAAAAGTGAAAACCTTCTCTGTTTCATAATTTATTTCTCAGTACTCGTACATGATAAAGGCATAAACTTTACTTAATTTGGAAGACAAAGAAAGGTTCTACACGTGGTTTTATTTTAAAAACAAAACTAAACATAGTCGACTAAAAAAATCCGCAGTTTAGGTCACAGTTGTTCACGGAGGCATGTTTGGGGATTTTTACAAAGATTGGATGGACGAATAATAAATAGTAGTTGGAATGTCGTTTTGCCGACTTGCGTATATATAACAATAAAAAAATATAGAGGCTCTCTTTTGAATACTTTGAGACTGAGAGTGGTTCAAAAACGCCACACACGATAATCGTCAAAACCCACCATCGGCATTTGCTCTCTTTTAGCATATTTAGAGGCTTAAAACCCGAAACCAGTGCAAATACCTCTAACGGAATGTATTCTGGGTAAAAGAAGGGTGTAAAAAAAACGCAACGCAAAAAACAAAAATTAAAAATGTTTTTTTTTTTGGAGCGTGCTTTAATTGAACGAAAAGTGAAAACCTTCTTTGTTTCATAATTTATTTCTCAGTGCTCGTACTTCATAAAGGGACAAACTTTGTTTAATTCGCAAGACAATGAAAGGTTCTACACGTGGTATTATTTTAAAAGTAATACTATACATAGTCGACTAAAACAAAAATCCGCAATTTAGGTGACAGTTGTTCGCGTAGGCATTTTCGGGGATTTTTACAAAGATTGAAGCGACGAATAATAAATAGTAGTTGCAATGTCGTTTTATCTACTTTCATATATATCACACTAAAAAATATAGACGCTCTCTTTTGAATACTTTGGGATTGAGAGTGATTCAAAAACGCCACACACGACAATCGTCATAACCTCGTCGTTCTTTCCCGCTTCTTTGAGATTTTTTTCTCTCAGAAACTAAACATGTCAGGACATTGAAATAAAAAGGATTATTTTTCTTGGAACATGCGCCACAAAATATAAAAATTTGAAGCAAAATAAAAAAATACGACTGCACCTCATTGCTTGAGTGATCCAAATGAAACCGCCTTTTTGCGAAGACTTTCAAAAATCCTAAAAATTAGGGCGTTTGAAAAAAAAAAGAAAAAGAATCTGCCTTCGGGAACAAACTACCAGCCACGGCGGACGTCAGTAATTTCCAAAAACACACTAATTAGCCAGCTAATTATTTAAAATGTGTTAATTAACTTTTTAATTAGGGGAAATAGACATGTGGTTCCAATTAGAAAGCTGCTGAGCGTTATCGAAAACCACTAAATCAGTCATTTTCAGAAAGACTTTGAGCGCGTGAGAAGAGTAGTAGCGCAATGAATTTACCACTCGTGGAGCAGGTACAAGGCT
This sequence comes from Ixodes ricinus, assembly GCA_037355805.1. NCBI lineage: Eukaryota > Metazoa > Arthropoda > Arachnida > Ixodida > Ixodidae > Ixodes > Ixodes ricinus. The sequence goes on along the minus strand of JAZHYW010019669.1, from coordinate 2,692 downwards.
AGCGGTTGCGGTAAGGCGCCCGCGCGATTTTTCCGCCTCTTATCTAGCCCCAGCCTTGTACCTGCTCCACGCGTGGTAACTTTAGTGCGCTACTACTTTTCTCACGCGCTCAAAGTCTTTCTGAAAATGACTGATTTAGTGGTTTTCGATAACGCTCAGCAACTTTCTATTGAACATGCTCTGTTTCTAATGAAAAAGTTAATTAACCTCTTTATTGGTCGCAGATGTTTCCATGATGAGAAAAAATTTATTAGACAACGTTTTGTGGTTAAAATGGCGCAATCATGCAGATGAAAAATAATGTCTAGCAAGAGTCACAACATTTGTCCAGTTCCAGATCTGTATCCCAGTGGATACATTGCCTCTTAAGGTAACCCTTACAGCCCACGAGTGTGGAAGCTCCAGAAACAGTTCCTTCGTTCCGTGAAGCACAGGAGCATGTCACATTTCGTGCACTTTACACGTGTTTGCCCGGTGGAACAATACCGGCACCTGCCTTTTGTGCCGAAAGAAGGCCAGTGTCCAATAGTGTCATATCTCACGTCGTCAGCTGGCCTTGAAGCCTTTGCCTTGCGGATCTTTTTTGTGGAACCTCATCAAAAGATGGTCTACCTCTTTTTCTCTTTCCTGCTTTTAGAAGGGATTCACCGACAGCCACTCGAAAGTCCTTCAGTGCAAGTGCCGGTTGATTCAGAAGAATGCGACAGTCACGGCGATAGAGCAACCAGGCATTGTTGATAGATATATCAAGCAACTGTGCAAACAACTTCAAATAGTATCTTTTTGATTTCAAAGGTGTTCTGTAAAGCTCAATTAGCATATCAGCGAGGTCTACGCCTCCCATGTGGTTGTTGTACTCCAGTACAATTCGAGGGCATGGTACTGCAACTTTCTTTGATTCCTCCTTCGAGAAGCGCTTGACAGTACCTTCTGGCTGAACGCCAACAAAGTTGCTCGCAAGGTTCACAACTTTATTGTCAACCCATTTGATGATGGTGACACCTGAGGTCTTCTCTGTCTTTTGATCATAATGTCCACGGCCTTTCTTCAAAAGGGCCTTGTCCTCTAGAAGGGGACATCCACGCATTCTTGGAGATCGTATAGTGCCCAGTGACACCGTTCCAAATGTCTCTTTCAGATATTTTATGAGCTCAATACTGCAGAAAAAGTTATCAAAGAACACAGCGCTTTCTTCTGGGTTCTGGAGAGTTCTGCAGAGGTATACAACAACCTTTCCTCCAAGACCGAGGGCCTCCTCCTCCGCACTGAATGTCACATGAGAAAATGTGTCAGCTCCAGCATATGGCAGGATGTCGTAAACCATTCCTGATACGCCTGCACGCACAAATAGCTTGTAGCCCCATTTATGTGGTTTATTCTTCATATACTGCCGCAGCTTCCCAGCTCGTTTGCCTTTGTAAGGCACCATCATCTCGTCGATGGATTGTTGTTTTTCCTCTTCAACCTTCCTGAAGTTCCCACGAAGTAGTTCAAAGGCAGGCCGTATTTTTGTAAACTTGTCCGTTGCGTCTTCTGTCGAAGTGAAGTGTACTAGTCTTCGGAGCTTCTTGAAGCGTTTTACAGGCATTACGTCCGCCATGAGAGGGTATCGGAGGCGGTCCGACCAGTAGTCGGAAAGCGCAGGCATCTTCACAACGCCCATTAGCACTAAAATGCCCAAGAATTGTTCAATCTCAGCAGCAGATGTGTTGACTGAGGCTCCTTCAGTTCGTACCGAATATAGATTCGTCTCATTTGCGATGAGCTCGATGAATGCACTGTCAAAAAATAGCTTGAAGTAGCTAACCGGAGCTTTGACTTCTCCCTGACCATATTGCTCACTTAAAAATGCCGGGAATAGTCCAGATCTCTTGACTCCCATACAAGTGCCAGGGGCCTCTTCTGCTTTTTGGAACGTGCGAAAGAACGAGGAGCTTTAGTGTTACAAAGGTCAGCTACGTCAGCCGAAGTGCTAGGTGTAGCAGCATGGGATGTTGATGGCTGTTCTGACGGCAGATCAGTGTCGCTGTCTACTGGTGATGGGCTCTCTGCACGCAGGTGCTCTTTCCGCCAACTCTTGCAGGGCACATAGTCCTCGTCACTATCCCCACTGTGGATTGGGTCATCATCATCAGATGAGGCGATGTCAGAAATCATGCCATTTTCGGGTATAAGGGCCCGCACGCTGCGGTCTCGTTGTCTTGCACAGTAGAATGTGCTTGGGCGCAGCTCCATCTGACAATTAAACAAAGAAAAAGAAAGCTTACGCTTTCCAACAAAAGGCATCTCTGAATGGGCAATGTATCCCCACAGATACATTGATGTTTGGCATGCAATTTTTATAAATCTATTCAAGAAAATGTAAAATTAAGTCACTCACCTTTTTGTTTGTCGCCCAGCTGTGCCTTTCACACAGTGATCTCCCAACAACGTGATGAACAGGCAATACAAGGAACGCAAATTTACCGCGTGGCTGCCAGACTAAAGCACACCAGTGTCCGGCCCATACAAGTCGGAGCTTTTACGCCCCCTGGTGTCACTATAACGAACTTCACAAACGCGAAAATGGATGAAACCGAAACCGAAACTGAAGATTTGAGAAGGAATGGCAAAACGCCCTTGTATTGAGTTTTTAGTACAAGAAAAAAGTAGATAAAGCCAGTGTATCTATACGGATACATTGACTGTTAAA
>JAZHYW010019668.1:0-13761 GCA_037355805.1 Ixodes ricinus | reverse complement strand
CCTGCGCCCTGTCCGTTGCGGACACCGTAGTGCGCTGCGAACACGCGAAGAACGCGAGACGTCAAGAAGCCAACGCCGCGTCGATAAAAGAGAGAGAAGAGAAATGTCGTCCAGACGTCCGAGTAAAGAAAAAGTGTCGACGAAATGTAGCAAGCTCTGTCGAGCATCGAATGTCGAAGAAACGATTTGCCGATGTCACATCGATGAAACAAATGTCGAAGAAACGATCTGCCGGTGCAACATCGCAGTGCCGATGAAACGATCTGTCTATGAAACCTTGTTCGACGAACCGATTGCCCATTATAGAACTGCGCGCCAAGAATGACGCGGCTTGCCACATGAAAGGTGGCGCGCCCCCCAAACCACTCCCAACCCAACCAAGCAAAGCCATGCCAAACCAATCTGAACGAAACCAATTCAAGGGCGGCTGCATGTATCAATATAATAAATACTGACGGTATTTTTTAAAGGCCAAGCGGGCTAAAAAACAATGCCGGCCGATGATTCCTTAAATCGCAGCCTACTCCGGGAAGCACGGTCGATCAACAAATGCAGAAGCAACTCGAGTTAGAAGGAAAACTCGGCCTCCGCGGCATCTGCTCATAGAATAGCATACGACTGACGGACACCACTGCCAACAGGGATTATGGTGAGATGTCAAACCAGAGGTACGTCAAGTGAACCCACCCTACCTAATATTACCGCCCTCCCAAATCAGAAAAAAGTTTGGTCGATGCATACGTTTACTATAAATGTGTGCTGCATAAACTTCCGTAGAAGTGCGTGTGGGTGGCACAAAAAACGAAACGGGGGTGATATATGTAGTAATCGTTTATTTCTGCGCAAATGAGCGAGGTATGCACAGCGAGGCAATGCTCTAATCAGTGCGACGTTGTCTGTGTAACCGGTCGGAAGGCGCGTTTGTGTTTTACCGCCGCCCTTGTCAGCAAGCGAAAGTTCAACACACCCACTTTCGTCAGCTTGCATTTAGCTTCTTTCGTAATTAATACAGGTTAACGAAATTTGGTAGAAATGTGCGGAGCATAAATATAAACATAGTACATTTCTTTCAAATTGGATAAGCGGTTCAGAAATGCACTGTTTTGGGGTAGTTTCTCCGCCGCACGACTCGCGCGAAGACAAACCAACGGCTTGCGAGAAACAACAGAAAAACAAAGAAAGCAACCTGTAAGCGTGATGACCTGAGAGTGTGAGGACCTGTGAGTGTGGTGAGCGTGAGGACCTGTGTGAGTGTGAGGACCGTGGGGAGCTGTGAGTGAGGACTGTGAGTGTGAGGACCGTGAGGACCTGTGAGTGTGATGAGCATGATGACCTGTGAGTGTGAGGACCGTGAGGAGCTGTGAGTGTGAGTGCCGTGAGGACCGTGATGACCATTCGGTGTGAGGACCGTGAGGACCTGTGAGTGTGAGGACCGTGATGACCTGTGAGTGTGAAGACCGTGAGGACCTGCGAGTGTGATGACCTGTGAGTCTGATGACCAGTGAGTCTGATGATTCGTGATGACCTGTGAGCGTGATGACCGTGATGACCTGTGAGCGTGACGACCGCGATGATGGCGGCGAGTGAGTTTTGGTTTTGTGTTGAACCGTGAGGGTGAGTCCGGGTGATGACCCTATTTTGAATAAATCGTGATCGTGAGTGGGCGTGAGTTCTGATTGCGGAAAAAATGGTGATCGTGAGTTTGAGTGAGGACAGCTTAAAATGCCGACCTATGACCGCGACTCATCATGGCCATGGTCCTCAGACTCACGTCATCACACTAATGCAATCACCGGACTAGGGTCTTGATTCAGGCTCAGGCTCATGAGCCTCAAAACTCACAATCACTATCAAGAGATCTCAAAACTCACGCTCATGAGTACTTACTTCACTTAAACCTCAAGCTCACACTCACACTCATGAGTCCTCAGAACTCACGCTCATCAGTTTTCAGAACTTCAAACTCATGAGTTCTCAGGACTCAAACTCACACTCAAGAGTTTTCAGAACTCACGATCAAACTCACTTTCATGAGTTCGCAGGACTCGCACTCACACTCACACTCATGAGTTCTCACAACTAACGATCAGACTCACGATCAGACTCACGCTCATGAGTCCTCAGGACTCGCACTCACACTCACACTCATGAGTTTACATAACTCACGATCACACTCACACTCACACTCACCATTTTTCGAGACTCGCGGCATCACTCACGATCACCTCAAATCTGACGGTGAGCGAGAGTGATCGTGAGTGATCGCACTCATGAGTGAGAATGCCGAAGTATGCTTGTGACTCGTTGGGTGGTTCGAGTCAAAACCAAGGTAGCGTCCGGTGTGTGTTGGCTTCCTGTAGACCGTGAATCCCAGCTTGTCTCCTTGCCTTTGCACCAGAGCATCGAGGAACGGCAAGACTCCATCTCTCTCGTATTCAACAGTGAACTGGATGGCCGGTTCAATGGAATTCAGGTGGGCGAGGAAGTTGTTCACCTCTGATTTCTTCACGCTGCAAAAACAATCATCTACATAGCGCATGAACTCTTTTGGCCTGTTGGCGAAAGTGCTAAGCGCTTTCTGTTCAACCACTTCCATTGTGAGGTTTGCCGTCGTAACAGAAATAGAGGCGCCCATTGCCGTTCCGCTGACTTGTTTGAAAATCTCACCCTTGAAGCTGAAGTACGTACTGCCAAGGCAGAACTCGAGAAGGCGGCATAGCTCATCTACACTGAGGCTGATTCTTGAGCCCAATGTTTCGTCTTTCTCGAGGACCTCTCTGGCTGCAGCAACTGCTAAGGGAACTGGCACGCTGGTAAAGAGTGACACAACGTCGAAAGACACAATCGTGTCATCATCGCTGAGTCTCACTTGCGAGGCACGTTCCACGAAGTGGCCGGTGTTCAGCACATGGGTCGGCGTATTTCCAATAAAGGGGTATCCCACGAAGGAGAAATCCGCCACCTTCCTCCGCGGAGCGCGCATCACGTGAGACATACGTCATCCCTTTTTGACGCCTCGCGGCGCGTTCTCCTCCGTGGCGGAGGCGCGGAGGCTTCGTGCTGACAGCACGAAAGCTCCACAAGTGCACGCGGCGGAGCCGGTGACGGAGTTTGCCGGGATGTTGACGTCACGACATCCGTCCGCGGAGTTCTCCTTCGTGTGGATACCCCTTTAGGGGAGCTATAGTCCGGTGTAAGTAATTCGATAGCGCTCGGAGCGGTGAGGTCGTAAAGTCTACGATAGGTCTCAAAGGGACGTTAGGTTTGTGGGTCTTGGATAGTCCGTAGAAGCTTGGCGCAGAGCCATTCCTGCAGATGAGATGCAAGTAAAGGGATTTCGACTCTGAATATTGCTTGAAAATGTCGGACAACATCTTGTTCATGTTTCTTTGAATTTGGGATGTTGGATCTTTCTTGAGCTTTTCATATGCCGGACTATCCAGAAGAGCCCGTGCCTTCTGTTGGTACCCCTCCCGGTCCAGGACGACAGTAGATTTTCCTTTATCTGCCGGCAGTAGCACCATCTCTGTATCCTCGCGGAGCTTCCGAAGCGCAGCAGTTTCATCGCGAGATAGATTGTGGCGTTGCCTCGGCAGAGGTTTTGAAAGGATGCCTATCGCTTTAAGTCGTACACCTTCCCGGACGCTAGGGTCTAGTCGCGCAATGCCGTCTTCCACAGCGGCAACCATATTTGGCAAAGGGGGCCGGGTCGTGGTCATGTTGAAGCCGTGGCCTTTTGCCAAGACTTTAATCTCGCAGGGGGAGAGTTGTCTTGACGACAGGTTCGTGACAAAACTGGCGGTGTCAGCGCCTCCCCTTTCTGGGTCTTGCTTAGAAAGCTTCTCTCCTTGAGATGCTTGTCGTTTTTCTCTAGTAGCGGAGGCGATGCTGGAAGCGAACGACTGCAATGACGGGAGCACACCGGGGATGCGATGTTCGAGCTGCCGACGCGTGAAGTACAGGTCCACAGCGGCCAGATTCACGAAGAGCTTCTTAGTTTACGACAACTTAGCTAAGAAGTTCGTAAGTTAAGTGCGCAAGCAAGTGTCGGCGGCGAGTGATACTTAGTCCTGGTCGGCGCGTGCAGCTTGTTTCCGATGAAGCGTAGCCTCTGACGTGCAACATCACGGGGTGGCATACCAAGGGATGGCGCAGAGGGTACCACATCATAACTTTAGAAGAAAAAACGAAGTAGGTTGATAGAGTAAAGAGCGCGATAAACCTCCTCCCTGGCGATAACTTCAGCGACCACAGGGGCCTCTTAAAATGAGAGAGAACTCACTGAATTCGAGGTCCTGCATGCACTAACGACCGAAGCAACACATATTGAAAGCTTTTTATTAAAGCACACCTCTACTCCAGTAGACATTTAAAACTTGCCTTGCCCAAAGATCCTCGCCACCAAGCCTTGCAAATCATGACGCACGCATAGTACATGCACGACGCATTCTTCGCTCTCGGGTTTTTCATCGATAAAGGCGGTTAATTTTCATGTAACTCAATAAATAATATCTTTGCAAGGATGAAGAAGAATAAAGCAATTAAAACTGGGACAAAACAACACATTTGGAGAAGAGTGTTTGAAAGATGTGCTGTTTTGTCCCAGTTTTAATTGTCTTTCTTCATCCTTGACTTCAACCAACACGCTCTTCTCCCAAGCAATATCTTTAAGAGCACGAGCACGATTTAACTTTCAAGATTGGGACACTAATGTGTAGCAATCGCCGTTCTTTTAGGCTGCTAACCTCTCATTGGTACAGTTTTTGAATTAAGATAAAATATGTGGCAGAAGGTTAACAACAGGAAAATCTAGCTGTATAAACACGGCGTTTTAAATTTTAGTATTTTTTTTAAACAATGCCGTCTAAGTGAAATTTCTGTTGTTTTTTTTTGCTTTTCGTATTTCAAAATATGGGTGGCTTGTAGTAACGATACAAAATAAACGATAAGAATACAACAAAAAGAAAATCGGCGTAGACTCTTAAGACTGCTTATGTGTATGAATGCATCACTGGGTACACCTTTAGCCAGCCAGAACCGCGCCGCCGTGGCGTCGGGGAAGTGTCCGCGTCTCGCACCCCCGAGGTCCGGGTTCGATTCCCGCCCGTACCGAAATGTACCAAATTTTCTTTTCAAAGCCAATAATTTATTTTGTTTCCAGGAACCTCCCTGAGAAATTTGACGTCAATCCCCGCATTTCTGACGTGTTTTTACTCTTCGTGCCGTCGGCCATTTTGGGTACCATCGCTCGGTCACGTCGCCGACGACGCCGGATTTTCGCGTAATGGGGAATACAATGCTTTCGCATTAAACAAATGCGAAACAGATACTCAGACTTAGCGGTTGAAACTGGTTTGAACCGTTATTCTTGCTCTCCAGAGCTGAAGCGAAACTGAATTCCGAAAGCCGGAATTCCCATACGAAGAGAGAAAAAAATGTCGGCTTGACACACGGCTTTTAACAATGAAGGCAGTTGCTTGTCATGATTCAACGCACCAATTTTCTTTGTGCCTTTCGATATATTTAATATATGGACAAGTAATACCGGGGTGGGATATTTTTATTAAGACATGTTGAACGTTGAATTTCTTTGTTTTAGGAATTAATAAAGTATTGAGGGGGACCTTTTGCGCTTACGCAAGGCCCCACACCAAGCACAGGAATCTACTTACATGATCAAACGCACGTGGATTTAGTATTGCGTTACAAACGGTTTCAGAACACGTTATCTCGACGTGACTTTGGTGATGGTAGATTTCGTCGCTTTCCGGGTAATAAAACTGTCGTATACTACAACGTGAAGGCGCAGATGGTTTGGCATCTCTCACGTTAAAACTATATCATTGCATCAAACTGTTCTCTCAAAATGAAAAAGAAAAACCACATAAATTATTCTGGGATTGCGAGGTTTCTTCTGTTCTTTTTCAGCTCCAGCTGTACAGACATTTATTTCAACACAGCCGGCGCCTATAGGAACTATAGAAGAAACTGAGCTGTTGCTGCGGTGCTTCGCGGCAGACCACGTGGATAATATCTCGATGTTTTTTCTTTTTCTCTGAAGGCCATATTCCGCTAATTTATTTCAGACGAACCTCCATTCCTCCCTCAGGCCTTGGTTATAGCAGAAAGAGTCTGTGTCGCTAGTCAAACACCGTTCTCTTCCGAGGCGTTGTGATAACGACGAGAACACTTGCAGCAAGCCTATATAATAATAATAATAATAATAATAATAATAATAATAATAATATATTTATTTGTGTAGATATTTCTTCAAATCAAGGCACGGGTCTGTCAAAGCCAGTAAAGGCTTGTGGGACAGCACCCTACAGGTTACAGTCACAATGTCCCCACACACAAACAGTATCAAGCTCACCATTCAGTATCTACAATCGAATGAAATAAAATAGGATGAAAAAAATGTACACATAGGTTCAATAACTACACTGTGATGCAAAAAATGAATATGTAAAAATAAAAACCACATACGCGCACACACACACGCATAGTTGTGTTGTTCAATTGAAATCTTGGAGCACTTGTTTTAGTTGTTTTAGAGAGTTCACACCATATATAGTTTCTGGCAGGTCGTTGAAGGTTGACGGCACATAAAAATTGCGAACACGTTTTCCATAGTTCGTGGTGATAAAAGGCACTTTATAGCGTTCGGTCCGACGAAGTGATCTAGACACTATATGAGGCTCTTTATAGTCATCGTTCCAAAAATATTTCAATACAACAGTCTGAATGAATAAGTCATGGAATAGTGGCAAACCTAAAGTTGTTATTTTTTCTTCTTCAGTTTGTGACGATGAACAGTAGACAATACTCTTAAACATTCCTTTCAAAATTGAATCAATTTTTTGGCACCATATCACAGACCCATGCCCAAAAATTGTTATGCCATACCTTAAAACACTGTACGCTAATGCTTGAGCTATCATCTTTTTGGTTGATATAGGAATTAATGATCTTGTATTATAGAGTAAGCAGGACACCTTTCTCAGTTTTTTACAGATATAAGACATGTGAAAATTCCATGACAAAGCACTATCAAACTCAATTCCCAAATACTTAACCTGATCTGCATAAGACATTGGGCAGCAGTTGCTATCTGCACAGTCAGAAGTATGCATGTAAAGTGGATGATCAAATGTTATAACTCTTAGGGGATTATGAAAACAAATAAGTTTAGTTTTTGCTATATTTACCTCAAGACAATTTCTTTTAAACCAGTCAAGTAAGCAGCACGTGTCTTTTTGAAGTAGCGTCATTGCTGGAGCATAATCAAGATGGAGCGAGAGCAACACCGTGTCATCAGCGTATTGGAATAGTCTACATGTGGAGACAGCGTTGGACATATCGTTGACAAACACGTTAAAAAGAAGAGGTGACAAAATAGATCCCTGGGGGACTCCAGCTTTTAAATTTACTTTGGAGCTTCGTCTATTGTTTATAGAAACTACTTGTGTACGGCCGCTCAAAAAGTTCTGAAGTAGAGAAAAGAATGGGCCGCGGAATCCAATTTTATGCAATTTTTTAAGTAGAATGCTATGGCTGACTGTGTCGAATGCCTTCGCCACATCAATAAAAAGTGCACACGCGACTTGATGCCTTTCAAAAGCAAGATGCAGTTCATCAGAAAAATCTTCCAGAAGTGGCTGTGTACCCCGGCCACTAACGAACCCATATTGCCTAGACGATAGAATATCAAAGTTATCTAGGTACGACGTCATAGTATTGAGGATATGTTTTTCCAAAATTTGCACTATACAAGGTAAAATTGAAATTGGACGGTAATTGTTAAGGTTTTGACGCTCTCCACCTTTGAATAAAGGCTTTACTAAGGCACTCTTTAAATCATCCGGAATTTTCCCACAGGAAATGAAACCATTTAACATATGAAGGAGCACGTGCTTTATAAAATCATAATTTCTCCGTAGGTCTTCTGCATTGATTCCATCTATACCAGGGGACTTGTTTGATTTAAAACTGAAAAGTGCTGTTCTAACATCAAGCTCCGTCATCTGAGGAAGGAAAGCCGAGGAAACATTTGAGTCTAGAGTCCCTGCCGAAAACAGAGCATCATCACGGGCTACACCGGAGAATTTAGCGAAGAACGTATTAAAATCCTCAACCAGTTGCGTTGTATCGTGACCGAATGCTTTCTCGAGTGTGTGATCAATTGATTTATTAGTCCCCTTGCCTCGTAGTTGATTCACCAAACACCAGGTATGTGATATATTTGACCTTGCTTTAAAAAATTGATCTCGAAAATATTTTCTTTTTGCCGAACGTATTAGCGCGTTTAAACGATTTCGTGTACTGCGGAATTCTGTCTTCAACTGAGAATTTTTCGGGGAACGTCGGCATCGTGCCCAAAGGGCATCTTTAGTCCTAATTGCTAACAGAATGTCATCAGTTAGCCAGTCGTGTTCTTTCCGACGTCTCCTCACAGTGATGACCTTTTTTGCCTGTATCTTGTAGGCACAAAATTGATCTCTAAACCTACTGTAAACGTCGTCAAAGTCATCACTAGATAACAAAATGTTCCAATCGTTTGCCCTAACCAAGTTATCAAACTTCGTTCGATCAATTATTTCAATTATTTTTGTTGTCTCTTTTGGGGGTTTAACATTGAGTTGTGGCATAAGCTGACATGCCACGAAGTAATGGTCGGAGAGTTTTTGCTCGATTACAGCTGATTTTGCAACTATATCCGTTGCGCGTACATTAATATGATCAAGGCATGACGCCACAAGATGATCCTCTAAAAGTTCTTCTCGGGTGGGAGCAAGAATTAAACCCTCAATGCCAAATAGTGCCAATAGGTTAAGATAATCACAAACAATAGACTTGTCGGGTTTAAGCGTGTCAATGTTAAAGTCGCCTATTAAACAAATATCATCAACGGACTGAAAATTATTAAGCGTAGCTTGGAGTTCGTTCAAAAATGTCGAAGGATTACCTGACGGAGGCCTGTAAAAAGCTAGCAACATCAACGACCACTTAGAATTCGATACATTCAGTGATAGTGACTCGCAACTAAGAAAATTTACATCACGTTTTTCAGCACACCAGATATCTTTAACAAATATAGCAATCCCTCCCCCTCGTCCAATTATCCGTGTTAAAAAGAACGCCTTATAACCCGGTACCTGGAATTCATAAGAGAAGTCGTCTTTAACATTGATTTCTGTTAGTACAAAAACATCGAACAATTCTATTGTATCATTCACAGTTGCTATAAACTGATCCCAATATTTGCGTATACTCCTAATGTTCAAAATAATAATAATAATAATAATAATAATAATAATAATAATAATAATAATAATAATAATAATAATAATAATAATAATAATAATAATAATAATAATAATAATATTTTATTGACCAATCAAAAAACATGTGTTACCGGGTCCGTCAAAGCCTACAATGGCTTGTGGGACGGGGACCCGGGAAACTGTCGTACGGAGTAACAAACTAGAAGCTTCGGGAAACATGCTTACATTCCAAAATTCATACCCATCCCTCCCTCCCTCCCTCCCCTCCCCACCCACCCACCCACACCACCCACCACACCCACACACACCGAGATTCGAAACTGTAAATCAGAAGATATTCATAATTATATTTTATAAATACATATCATAGAACACACTCGAACACAAAAAAAAAAAAACTACGCTGAGTCCGACATAACTGCACGGAGCCATTTTTTAACTTCTGTTTTTGAATCAAGCGAAAAAACTGAGTCAGGAAGACTATTGAAAACATCTGGTACATAATAGGCTCGTGTTCTCCTCCCGTACCTCGTGAAATAACGCGGCGTTTCGAAACGCTCGGCCTGCCTGAGGTTGCGGGATTGCTTTTTTGGAAGCTTAAAGTTATCAGTCCAAAAATATCTAAGTGTCACAGTCTGCTTGAACAATGAATAAAAATCGGGCATTTCCAGGTCACGGAAAATATTTGTACTGTCTGAAAAACCAGATTTGTAAGCAACACATTTTAAAATAGATTTCAAAACACTGTCCACTTTCGAGTGCCACTGCCCCGAACAATGTGCAAACACGGTCACCCCGTACCTCAGAACACTGTATGCTATGGCGTGAACAAGCATTTTTTTAACATGAAAGGGCAAAAGAACTTTAATATTGTACAATAAACAAGCTACATTTCGCAACACACGGCATAGGTGACCCAACTGCATGTTCCACGACAAATCGGATTCGAAAATGATGCCCATGTATTTAGTATTGCCAACCCACTCAATTGGAATACAGTTGCAACCTACACAGTCTGCTCCATGCAGGAAGAAAGGTTTGTTTATAAACCCTTGCTTTAATGGGTTTCGAAAACATATCAGATGAGTTTTCGCTGGATTAACCTTTAAGTGATTGGAGGCATACCAATCTATAGCTTTATTAGCACTTGATTGTAATATATTTAGTGCGCTGTCAAATATGATATGTCGAGAAATCAGTAAAGTATCGTCGGCGTATAGGTAACATGAACATTGGGGAACGGCAGAAGCAAGATCGTTGATATAAATGTTAAAAAACAAAGGCGATAACACGGAGCCTTGAGGGACACCCGCTCGAAGATAACAAGGGGCGCTCGTTTGAAGCCCTACTCGCACTCGCTGCGATCGACCAGATAAAAGGTCCGAGAGCAATTCAAAAAAAGGCCCACGGAAGCCGTACTTAAACAGTTTACTCAACAGAATAGGATGATTCACCGTTTCAAACGCCTTGGAAACGTCTAAAAAAGGGCACAGGAAAACATATTATCATGGAACGCAGAGTGCAAATAATCGGCGACGTCATCTAAGAGCAATTGCGTCCCCTTCCCGGAACAAAACCGTATTGCGAATCAGATAACAGTGGGTAATTGTCCAAAAAACTACTCATAATGCGGAAAATGTGTTTTTCTAAAAGGTGTCCCAAAACCGGCAATATAGATATAGGGCGATAATTTTCCATCCTCGACGGTTTGCCGCCTTTAAAAACCGGCCGCACAATAGCAGTTTTCAGCTCTTCCGGAACTGATCGCGACTTAATAAAACTGTTCATCATAAAAAGAATCACATATTTTAAGGAGTTAAAGTTCCTTTGAAGAAAACCGACTGTGACTCCGTCAGCCCCAGGAGATCTAGAACATTTCAAACTGAATAAAATGGACCGCAAACCTTCCTCGTCCATGTCGCACAGAAAAGCCGACGCACTATTTGACTCATTCAAGGTCACCTCCTCGACGGGCCCACTTACTGATTGCTCAGATGAAGTGGCGAAAAAGCGGTTAAAGTTTTCCGCAACCGTTGAAATATTATCTCCAAAATTTTTAACTATCATGTCATCAAGAGAGCGCCGGCATTGATGGCCTCGAAGACCATTTAATAGAGACCAGGTTTCTGCGATATTAGAACGACTTTCCGAGAACTTTTTCTGAAAATAAATTCGTTTGGCAGATCGAACAAGGGCATTTACCCTGTTTCTAGCCGCACGAAACTCTGATCGTAGTTTAACATTTTTAGGTGCCCGCTTACAACAGACCCACAACTTTCCTTTATCTGAGATTGCAGCCAAAATCTGAGGGCTCAACCAAACGTGCTCTGGCCTTCGCTTTCTAACCACGACTGTGCGCTGCGCCTTAGCCTGAAATGAGTCGTGAACAAGCATGAATTTGGAATAAACATCAGAATAAGAGACAGAATCAAGAAAAGAGGCCCAATCATAGGACGATACCAGGTTATCGAGTATTTTTTTATCTGTAATTTGAATGGTTTTTCTATCATTGGAAACAACTGCCGGGGCATAGGGCCAGATCATTTGGCAACCAACAAAATAGTGGTCAGACAATTTTTGCAGGATTACTGCTGACTTTACCATTACGTCAAGCGTCCTGACTAGAATGTGATCGATACAGGACGACACGAGCCTACCGGCCATCAATTCCTCTCGAGTTGGAGCACTGATGGTACTTTCTATACCAAGGCTAGCGAGAATGTTTAAGTAATCACACACCTCTGACTTTTCATATTTCAGGAGATCTATATTCATGTCCCCTACTATGCAAAATAAACCTTGACTACCAATCTCGGAAAGGGTGTCCTTAAGTTCTAGAAGAAATTGCCTTGTACTCTTGGAGGGTGGTCTATAGCAAGCTAGGAGACCAAGAGAGAAGTTAGAACTCTCAAGTTTTAACAAAATACATTCAGCGTAATTAAAAGTTACATCTTGTCTTGAAACCAGCCATTCATTTCTTACATAAATTACAATCCCACCTCCAATAGATAGCTCACGAGAGAACCAAAAGGAATTATAACCCGACAGACTGAAGAGATTCCGCATAGCTTCTGGAACGTACGATTCCGTTAAAACAAACACGTCAATACGAGAGGAGACTTTATTAACCAACACTCGAAAGTGTTCCCAGTGTTTTCTCAAACTTCTAATATTAATATGAAGAACGGCAAATGACTTAAAAGGTGTTGTGAGCAACTGCTCAAACTCATCAAAATTCTCACACTTATTGAAAGAGACTGCCATGATCATCTAACACAGTTTTTCAAGATCCTGTACACTGTTGATACGGACAATGTCCATATTCTCGGCCTTTTTTGCATAAATTTTCCCAGACCTAACCCAAACAAACTTGTAATTCATGGTCCTGCCCCTCACTCTCGCCTTCCAGAAAAGCTCTCTGGAAACTCGGGAGAGGTGTTCATTGAAAAAAACGCCGGAAAGTACATCCGTAGACGGGAATTCCCGTAGTCGATTGCGGTGATTCATCCACCTATCTCTGACACAGCTCGACGTGAACCTTACAAGGATAGGTGCCGTGGCACCCTTTCTAGACGGCAGGCGGTAGAGTTCAGTTACATCAGTTTGTTGAGGGGGTGGGAGCTCCAAACTTGTTGCAATTTGGTTCAAAACCAGACCAAGATTCTCATTTTGGCTATCTGGCATACCGTGTATTTCCATAGTAGTTCTATTTGCTAACGCCTGTGTATCGCTTAGGTCGCTCTGCAGCTGCTGAATGGTGCGAGACTGCTCCGCAACAATGCTCTTAACTTCCAACAGTTCCCCCTCAAGACGGCCGGTCTTCTCGTCATTACTCTTGATCGACTCCAACACTGCATCGTACTGGGCAGAACAAAATTCAACTGATGCTTGGAGTTCGCCAACTCGAACCTTTAGGTCTTCCACAGCGGGTTTAAGTGCCAGCAATTCCTCGACCTTAGCCGGCAAAGGTAGCAACGTATCAACACTCGACTTAATCGACAACAACAAATCAAGCTTTCGATTCACCTCATCGAGAGTCGTCGAACCGCCAGAACGACCCTGCGAGTCCACCTGACTACATTCCTGACCCAAGCGAGAGTCCTTGTGGCGGCAGGTTTTACACTTCCACGTCTCGCGTTTCGCAGGGCCCATAGTTTTGAACGTATTCTCCGCCACCCCAGCACATGATCCCAAATGGTAGGAGAATTCGCATTCGACACAAGTTAAGCATTTCCCATCGGAAGGGAGAGACTTTGAGCATGCAAGGCAGTCCATCGCAAACCCTTCAGCGGTAGACACAACCAGCCAAAAACTTCAAACTCGGTAGCCTCACCTTCGTCGTGCCTGGAAGGGCGACCACCCGTGCGGGCTTTCCCTTTCAAAACCGGGGCACTGTCACTCGGGAACGGATCACTGGCTGCTCATCCGGAATAACACCACGCAGCTCGCCACGTCGGCGAATACAGAGGCGGGCGCT
>JAZHYW010019667.1:0-15101 GCA_037355805.1 Ixodes ricinus | reverse complement strand
CGCCGCCAGTTTCCGGGTTACGTATTGCTGCTCCACGCCGGGGAAACTAGGCGCGGCAACCCCTGGAGGTGGAGTTGCCGAAGACGACCGACGCCAAGATCCTCCACGAACGTCGGAGGGCCCCCACTCGAACGCTACCAGAGACCGAAACGACGCTCCTGCAACGGTGTCCAACAACGTAAACGTCGTCATCGACGGCCACGACGCATCAGCACTCGTGGACACCGGAGCAGACTACTCAGTCCTGAGTGGGAGGCTCTCCCGCCACCTTCGAAAAGTCATGACGCCGTGGGAGGGACCTCAAATACGAACCGCCGGAGGGCACCTCATCACACCAGTCGGGAGATGCACTGCTCGCGTCGAGATCAACGGTGAGACGTGTCCTGTGAAGTTCGTCGTTCTGCAAGACTGTTCGAGGGACGTTATTCTCGGAATGGACTTTCTTTGCGAGTATGGCGCCGTCATCGACCTCGGAGCAAACCGATTGACTCTGCGAAAACCTGCTTCACCACCGGAGGAACCCAAAGCGACGTCATCTGCGGTCCGAGTCCTCGCCAGTCACGTCAACTTACCGCCGCGGTCGAGTGTTTTCGTGCCCGTCGGGAGCACCGAAGCTTTCTGCGGCGAATTTCTACTCGAGGGGAGCCTCCAGTTGCTTCTAGGAAGAGGAATAGGCGTCGCAAGAGGTGTAGCTGAACTTCAGGGTGGCCGCACTGTGGTCCTCGTGACGAACTTCCGAAACGAAGCGCAACACCTCACGAAAGGTGCAGCCGTTGGCCACGTCGAGGAACTCCGAAACTCCGCCGAAATCGCCGCCATTACTGACGAATCCTCGCCACCTCAGCAAGACAGCACGTCGCCAGCGCAGCTCGACATTGACCCTAAGCTTCCGGGCCCGAAACGACGTCAGCTGATGAATCTCCTCACCGAATACCGCGACTGCTTTGCAACGTCGTCGAAGGTGCGCCAAACCGCCGTTGCGAAGCACCGCATCGTTACCGAGGACGACGCGCGCCCTGTGCATCGATCTCCATACAGAGTCTCCGTTAAAGAAAGGCAGGTGATTCAGGAGCAAGTCCAAGAGATGCTGAACGACGACATAATCCAACCTTCAAGCAGTCCATGGGCCTCTCCAGTTGTACTGGTTAAGAAGAAGGACGGGACGCTTAGGTTCTGCGTGGACTACCGGCAGCTGAACGCAGTGACGAAGAAGGACGTCTATCCACTCCCCCGCATCGACGACACGTTAGACCGGCTGCGCCACTCTCGATACTTTTCATCGATGGACCTGAAGAGCGGCTACTGGCAGATCGAAGTCGACGAACGGGACCGAGAGAAGACAGCCTTCGTCACACCGGATGGACTGTACGAGTTCAAGGTGATGCCCTTCGGACTATGCACGGCGCCAGCAACTTTCCAGCGTGTCATGGACACCGTACTGGCAGGACTGAAGTGGCAGAGCTGTCTCGTCTACCTCGACGACGTCGTAGTGTTTTCCGGCGACTTCGACGAGCACTTGCGACGACTCCGAGCTGTTCTCCAAGCCATACGGACCGCCGGACTCACCCTCAAGCCGTCAAAGTGTCGGTTCGCCTATGACGAACTGAAGTTCCTAGGTCACGTGGTTAGTAACGCAGGCATTCGCCCAGACCCAGAGAAGACTCGCGCCGTCGCAGCATTTCCAGCACCAAGAGACAAGAAGGCCGTGCGAAGGTTTCTTGGACTATGTGCCTACTATCGGCGCTTCGTTCGGGATTTCGCAAGGATTTCCGCACCGCTCACAAACCTCACGAAGGACGCCGAGAAGTTCGAATGGGCCGAGGAGCAGCAACAGGCATTCGACGAGCTGAAGCGACGACTGCAGACTCCTCCTGTCCTTGGACATTTCGACCAGGATGCGGAAACCGAGATTCACACGGACGCAAGTAACGCAGGACTTGGCGCGGTACTGGTTCAAGTGCAAGATGGAACCGAGCGAGTCATCGCCTACGCAAGTCGGACATTGTCCAAGGCGGAGAGAAATTACTCCACGACTGAGAAAGAATGCCTTGCAGTCGTCTGGGCAATCACGAAGTTTCGTCCGTACTTATACGGGAGCCCGTTCCGTGTAGTCACGGACCACCACTCGCTCTGCTGGCTGGCGAACCTCAAGGACCCGTCAGGACGCCTCGCTCGATGGAGTCTCCGACTGCAAGAGTTCAACATGACCGTGGTCTACAAGTCAGGCCGCAAGCACAGCGACGCGGACTGCCTGTCCAGAGCTCCCGTCGAAACACCTTCCGGCAGCAGCGACGACGATGACGACGAGTGTTTCCTGGGCGCAGTGAACACCGATGACATGGCCCGACGTCAACGAGGCGATCCCGAGCTGCGCGCACTGATAGAGCACCTGGAAGGGCGCGGAAGTGCCATACCACGTGTTTTTTCACGTGCCCTGTCGACATTTGCCATTCGACAAGGTGTACTCTACAAAGAGAACTTCGGAAACAACGACTCGCCGTGGCTGCTGGTAATCCCGACCGACCTTCGGGAGGAGATCTTTCAAGCCTGCCACGACGACCCGACGTCTGGACACCTAGGTTACAGCCGGACACTGGCCCGTATTCGTGAAAAGTATTACTGGCCCAAGCTCCCGAAAACCGTCCACCTATACACACGGTCATGCCATGAATGCCAGCGACGCAAGAAACCCCCATGAGACCGGCCGGACTCCTGCAGCCAATTTCTCCACCAACAGCACCCTTCCAGCAGATCGGAATGGATCTACTTGGCCCTTTTCCGCCGTCGACGTCGGGAAATCGCTGGATCATCGTCGCCACAGATTATCTCACGCGGTACGCCGAAACGAAAGCCCTTCCTTCCGGAACTGCTGTGGAGGTTGCCAAGTTTTTCATTGAATCCATCGTCCTCCGGCACGGCGCTCCCGAAATCCTGATCTCAGACCGTGGATCCTCGTTCATGGCCCAGCTGACACAAGAAGTCCTTCGTCTCAGCCAGACCAGCCATCGTCGCACCACGGCGTACCACCCGCAGACCAACGGGCTGACGGAAAGACTCAACAAGACCATCGCCGACATGATCTCCATGTACGTCGACGTGGAGCACAAGACATGGGACGAGGTGTTGCCGTACGTAACTTTTGCCTACAACACGGCCGTGCAAGAGACCACCGGGGTTACCCCTTTGAACTAGTTCATGGTCGCAAAGTGACGACAATGCTGGACGCGATGTTACCCCACGAACCGGCTGTCGATGGAAGCGACGACGCCCAGGTGGTTGCCCAACGGGCAGAAGAAGTCCGTCAGCTCGCCAGACTCCGTATTCAAGCCCAACAACGTATCGACACTGGCCGCTACAACCTTCGTCGCCGGGACGTCCACTTTCAACCCGGAGAGCGGGTGTGGGTGTGGACACCGATCCGCCGCCGTGGTCTCAGCGAGAAACTCCTGAAGCGCTACTTTGGACCCTACAGAGTGCTTCGTCGCCTCGGGGAGCTGAACTACGAGGTGATGCCCGACGGAACACGAACATCGTCACGCCGCCCACCACGACCTGAGGTCGTCCACGTCGTGCGCCTGAAGCCGTACTACGCTCGATAGGACTGTGGACTTTATGTGCTCCAAAGGACTCTTGTTTATCGTTCTTTTTTATTTTGCTTTTTGTTTTGTGCTGCATCGAGGCGATGCACTTTTTAAAGGGGGAGTAATGCCGCGCGCGCAGCTTGCTAAGTAGGCAGCGCGCGCGTGGCCTAACGGTTATAGCGCCTGCCTCCCACGCGAAAAGCCAGGGTTCGATTCCTGGCCGCGGGGACGCCTTTTTGTTGACATCTAATGTAATGTTCTGGTAAATTCGAGAACTCTGTCGCATGTTCGAGGTTAGAATGTTCTATGCGCGAACCTTCTACGCCGATTGTTCGAGAAGCCCACGCGTGTACAAAGGGGCTCCGCGTGGCGAGCGGCAGTCAGTCTCGCCCCAGCGTTCGACTCTGCGCTTACGCCGACTTCGACGCCCGCGACGCTCTATTGTTATCTTCTGTTTCCTTCTTTATTTTTGGGCACAAGTTCGCCCCATTAAACGTTTAGTTTCTTCAGCTATTCGCCGCCTCATCACTTGTCCTTCGTGACAATATTCAACTCGAAATATGAACTTCGTGCTTGACGTTTGCAGGAGCGATGGCTTCAGCCACGAGAAGGGGCAACGGCTCGGCGACGTCTTCAAGCAAATCGGCTTGGTGGTCGGGCGTGTCATAAGGAATGAATACCAATTCTTTTGATCGGTCCATAATTTCCCTTTGAAAGTAGGCAGATTTGCCGGTACCGCGAGCGACAGTTCTGAAGTAGAGGTCCCACGTCCGTCGTCCGCTGCCATCGCCGTCCAGCCGTCAATACCCACGATACGCGATACGACGCCATGTTGAGAATTACGCAGTGAACGCACAGAATTCTTCCAGTTCTCAGGGCAACTTTGTGTTCAATCAACGTATTTGCAGCTTTTTAAAAGCCACAAAAAAAAATTGTTTTTTTAATAGTGAGTGCGGAGAAGAGTGTGAGCGCGACTCATACCGGTCAGTTTTCGATCGGCGGTTTTCGGGTGGAAAGAAACGGAACTTCGAGCCGTAAATTCTGTTTTGGGTAGTTGGGATCTCATATGTCATGTACAACTAAAAACCTCGGCGAGCATAAATACCCTGTCAGTGTCTCTTTAAGCACTTCCATGTATACGTTTACCGACATGTCACCGTCGAATCGGACCGCAATGCGCTCTGGTGACAGCAGCGGCAGCAACAGCAGGCAGAACAACGACCGCCTGCAAAGGTGGAGCCTGTTACAGCAGGCCTGCCAGATTAGGTTATAATACACGCAAGGTCGCTTGCATTCAAATGCAGATGCCCTGTCTCGTATGTAGGGGAGATGTTTGGGTGGGCACGTACGGAGTGAGAGGCTTCTTTTGGGGACCTTGATTGTGACCGCAGTAATTATCAAATCAAATGTGTGAAAAATTAACAGAGATCCCAACTATGTGTGACAGTGTCCCAACTATGTGCGGTATTTGTATTTGATGTGGATCACTTGTACTAGTGATGTATAACGCTAACCATGGACATGATTGTGTGTGGGGAGAGTTATCGTCATTCGATTATTACGTTGGTGCGTTGTGCGGGTTTTATACTGGAGAGTTATCGGTGTTTAATGTGAAGGTTTTTTTCTCGCGCATTACAGTGTGCTAGACTTTTTTTACGTTGGCATTTGTTTTGTTAACATTTATTTATTTTATTTTATTTCAAAATACTGCGACCTTAAGAAAGGTCATTGCAGGAGTGGGAATAACATATACATTGTACTTAAACACACACACAGAGAGCGTCATAGGTAATGCAACACACCCTAAAAAGACACAGCAATAAGTAAAATAGAAGGGTAATAGAAGGGATCACATCAATAAGTAAAATAGGAGGGTAATAAATAGTATGCACTCCCTAGTATGCACAAAACAACCTAAAGTGCATCCGAAAGTTTATCAAAATCAAGATAACGAGTCGAACCATCAATGCTGTTCCAGTTTTCAATAGTTCTATGAAAGAAAGAGAATTTAAAACAATTAAGGTGACATTGATGTGGTACAATGTTTAAGGGAATAAAATTACGAGTACGTGATTGAGTAGTAAAATCAATATAACTATTACGGTCAAGTACACTAGCTGTTATTGTTAGCTATTTTATGTACGAGCTTAAAACGTTCAACTTTGCGTCTAGAAGCCAAGTACTCTAGTCCTACATCAAGCATGATGAAGTGGAGAAAAACTTGCGGTCATAGCGGTTACAAATAAATCTGATAGCCTTAGTCTGTATTCTGTCAAGCAGCCTAATGTAACCCTTAAAATGCGGGTCCCAGACTACACAGCCATGTTCCAAAATAGGTCGAATAAAGGTCTTATAAGCGGTTATTTTAACCTCTTTGGTTGAAGATTTCAAAGTTCGTTTAACATACCGCAGTTTTTGTAGGGCACGAGAACAAATGAAACTAATATGACTGTCCCATTTAAGCGATGAGGTAAATAAAATTCCTAAGTACTTATATTCATCAACCTGACGCAGGATCACATTACCAAGGCCATAACTGAAAACAGACCGCATCTTTTTGTTGGTGAATGACATAAACACAGTTTTATCTAGTCCATTTGAAGTCCGGGACCATTTATTCCGGGACCCTTTCTTCTATATCCCGCGTGAGGGCGCTTTTTTGAGTCGTGCAGAAACCGTCAAAACCTGAACACCGCTGCCAAGAGGGACCTAAGAGGGCCGTCCAGCAACCGGTTTTGGCGACACCGTGTTTTCTCGGAAGTGGGCCGACAGGAGGACAACCGGGGATGGGGGCGCGTTTGTAATTGAGGAAAAGAGCGGGGAATGCTGCCTCCCTGGCGCCGGGTGGAAGCCACAGGAATGTGAGAAAGAGGGGGAGGATGAATGTGTTCACGCTGAGCGACGGAGGAAATAGGTATCCCGGGGTAACTCTGACCGACCCTCCAAGTAACACACATGCGCCGTGCTCTGACGTCAGACGGGTATTTTAGACCGATGAGGACCCCCTCTCCTCTACTCCTCCCTTGCAGTGATACTCATAAGAACCCAGAAAAAACGGGAGGTCCTTCATAACATTCTAAAGGTTCTCTTTTGATTTAAAGACGTCCGTTCGGTTTGGGTCGGCCGGTTGGCCTTTGGGTTTTAGTAGTGGACACAGCGCCACTACAATAATGAAGGAAACAGTTTTCATTCAATGTAAGATTGAACCATCTACGATAGATCGTCAATGACGGGAAGCGAAAATTTCACGAATATTTTAACAGCCTTTGTATCACATCTCTTTTCAAGGTATAAAACCTTCCGTGTTCGGCATGCCTCCTATCCGTTCGTTTTAGACCTGTTCACTTCTCTTGTTGTCTTAGTTCGGATTATGCGAAGTTTCATTGCATTTTCGATGGCCCATATCGGATTCTCCAAGACGAATAAACGAGGGTTGTGCTGATGTAATATTTGTTTCGCTTTAGAACGTAGGTTTTTCACTCTACCAACTAAATATTTTTGAGTGCATAGGTCTCCTGCATTGCCCATGGGGCCGCGCGAAAAACACCACTTTATTTGGGATGGGTAGCACAAACTAGCGCATCTCAACATACCACATGTGTGGAAGCGTGTCTGCACTGGTCCGCTTGCAATCAAGATAAAAATCTACCAGACCTCGATCCGCCAAGTTAGAAATATGGAATTAAGCACGCTATAGTTGGTGACCGGCTGAGAGTGCAGTTTAAAGGGGCACTGACACATCAAAATCATATTTTTTTTATTATCCGAAACGATTGAAAACGGTGCCGGGACATGACCCTCAAAATTCGAAACTTGGGAATTCAGTATTTGTGAATTAAAAAAACAATTTCCAAATGCCGAATTTGAAGTTCCCGCGCGATCCCCGCCAGTGCAGTCAGTCAAATTTTGCGGTCTCCTGCGACTCGACTTTCTCTCGGACCTCCGCTGACCCGATGCGAGGAGGAGGCGAGCTGGCGGGATAGAAGGGAGCCGGCGCGGGAAAAACCGGTTTCTTCGCCGACCCGCCCATCTGCTCGAGCGCCGCCAAGAGAGAGGACACAAATCTAGGAAGGGACATCTCACCGAACTCTGATTTTTGGTATTTCAAAAAGAGGGGCCGTAGTGCGTTCGCAATTGCGTTAAAAAACATGTTTTACGATTGCCGTTACTAAATGTTATAGAAATGTCGCCTACAAAGCTTCTAAATTTCCTGATTTTTGACGTCATCGATCAAAAGAAGCAAGGAGGTTGGGGCGGGAGATTTAAACGCCAAAAATAAAAAGGCGCGCGCGCGCGCGGAAAATTTTTTTCGCGATGCGGTTTTTTTTGCGTGTTTATGACTACAACTTGCGTCGTTTTAGACAATAAAAAATACGACCTTTGGGGTGTCAGTGCCCTTTAAGCTCAACGTACTGCGCGACCTTCGATAACGCTTGGCGTGTCTTGAGTACGCGCAGACTAAAAGCACGATGGAAGGCAACGAGCGCGTGCTGGAGCCAGAGCTTCTACTGCATTTTTAACCTGTCACCGTCTATAGAAAAGAGTGACTTCTACTATTATTGGCTATGGCGTCCTTTTCACTCCGTGAAAGAACAATGTAAGTAGTATCTCTAACGTACAGCCACCTGATGTTTGTTTTCGCTTCACCCAAATGATTTCATTTTAGTGTATCTTCTGAACTAAAATATCAGTACACAAAAAAATGGCTCAAGTGAACACGGAGCTGATTGCGACTCAAGGAAGGACTCGGTCGATATAGACAATTTTATACTCCTATAAAATATCAGATGAATGACCGTAGTGATCAAATAGCTAAGCGGCCGTCGCCAAGAATTTTGTTTTGCGCTGGCTTCGTAACAGTTATTTTATTCGATCTTTGCAGTTCACTCATATGCATATTGTCGAATATTTCATCTTTTAGAGACCATGCCAAAAATATGTATGTATAAATTCCTGGCTCATTTTTACACAGGGTAATATTTCATTTTGAAAAAATTAAAGAAGGGCGTCTTTACCGCTACATGAATGTCGTCTTCACGGTATGTTTCTTTAGCCCGGCGGACATTCGAAGGGCGAACAACCATCACAGTCTGAGAGTGATTAACTAAAATTTGTTAATTACCTTGTAATTCATTAAAACATATATGAAAGTAATTAAAAATTTGGTGAGCGCCATTCAGAACCACTAAATCAGTCAAGTTTAGAAAGACTTTGGGCGCGTGAGAAGCGCAGCAGTACTCTAAAGGTACCACTTGTGCGGTAAGAGCGTGGCTACCAGTGCGATATAAAATCAGTGGATGGGATTGCGATAAGGCATCCACGTGATTTTTTTCGTTTCTTATCATAGCCCGAGCCAGTACCTCTGGCACGAGTTGTTTACGTTAGCGCAGTACTGCGCTTTGCAAGTGTTCAAAGTATTTCTGAAAAATGTTGATTAGGTGGTTTTGGACGAACCTCAGCAAGATTTTGATTGGAACCATATGTGTATTTTCACAAATTAAAAAGTTGAATAAATATTTACTTAGTTAATCAACAGACGGTGACAGCTGTTCGCCCCTCAATTGGCCGCCAAGCTAAAAAAACATATAGTGAACATGGCATTCACGGAGCAGTAAAGACGCATTAAAAAAAATCGGTTCCCAAGAAAAATATATTATTCGGTATATTGTAATAAACACGGTGGCGAATGCCTGTCAGAACTAGACAAACTGCGTCGGCTAAGGCTAAAGCAAGGCCTCGTGGTCTTGATATGCCTTATTTACTCGATGCAAAAGAAGTAAACGGCAGCGGTAAAACGGCCGGCGTTTATTGTATTGTAGCGTGAGCTACACTGGCCGAGGTTGAGCAGTTTCGCGTGGCTCCCAAAGAGCCGTGCTGCGCATGCGCGAGGAGCAGTGACGTCACACGGCGCACAGCTGGGCGCCGGAGCCGCCGCCGCCGCAAAGCGCGCCTCGCCGGTCTCCGCATTCCAGAGGAGTGATGTCATAGCCGCGGCAGACGCGCTAGCGCCGCCGCGTGCCCAGCTGTGCGCCTCCGTTGCGCAGTAGAGTAGTCTGACGCTGCACCGGAGCCGCTTGATAGCGCCTCTGATTTGGTGCGCATAAGCTCAGGCTACGTATATCCTGGCATAGCCGAGCTAAGCCACCGCAATGTTTTTTTCTAAATTTTAAGGAAAAAATTGAAGTTAAACGAAAATATGATTGCCAGTTACGCAGTCTCATTTACGCTCAGTAACTTGTTATACAGAGTAAATTGGACTGCATCAAAAAACTAGCGGGTGTGGTTCTGCGCGGCGCCGGTAAATCCACTGAGCATATCAATGGGCGCGATGCTCGGGCAAAGCTGGTAGCTTCTGACAAATTCGATGATGGCGATCTTCGCAGCTACACGCTCTGCCTAACAATCTATTCGCAACTTTCACGACCTGTAGGGGGAAGCTTGTTCCCATAAAAATGGCTGTCATCTGGATGATCGTCCCAGAATAACTACGTTGCTGGGTCTGCGACGCGTAAGTAATAATAGTTTTGCTATATACGAGCTGTATTCGAGACTGACCTTAATTTTTCACTTCAGGAAGGTGTGGGCAGGCACATTTATTGTGAAGTCGACCATCCAGGAGCTAGGGAGCGCGATTCTCACACCGCGGTACCACCATCGCTGAATGTTGCGAATTGTAGTATTGCGGCAGAGCTAGCGCCAACAAGAAATTCTCAGTTTATTTTATACAATTTATTCTAGGTTTGTTTTTAAATGAAAAACCTAGTAAAAACGAATCAGGACCCTCGTAGACCATTATTAATCTCCCCTTTTATATAGAAAATTGAGATATATGTGGGTGCTATTTAGATTAGATATATGCTATGTTATTAAGACGTACAGGTTTCAGGCTCCAAATGCATCGCTTCTTCCTCCGACAACCAAATCTTGTAAGAACTACTTCTCGCGGCGTATCAACGATGCGCAAGGCTTTCTTTGTGCTTCGAGGGGAAAAGGGGTACAGCATAGAAAGAGGATCCCTACAACCACACTTTTCCTGAAACGCGATTTGAGGCACGAACAAAATCGGTCACATTTTGCACCCGGCACATAATTTTCAAGTAAAATGTGAAGTACCGCAGGTGTCGTGTTTGTCATACATGCAGTGTACACTCCCATCAAATTGAAGAGCGCTTTATGAAGCACGACCATAGATACATTTAAATGAAATCAATACTTGGTGTGTGTGGCCTCTCGCTTATGATCGCCAACAAGCACGGCTGCCGGTTCGCTAACACTTCGTACGCGAGCCCAATTAGCGCTTGAACGTCAGCACAGGCACACGCACTCTCACAAGTCTGCAAACAAAGATGGAAATAGCAGAAAACAAATAACTGGCGACAAGATGGCATCACACGCAGGTCAATGGCAAGCAAAAATGAGCCTCGCACGCAGGGCACATCACTACCACTAGCTTCCACGGACGCGGTAGCGCTCCGGAGGCGCTGCCGTGCCCGCATGCTTGCACATGTATCGCGCAACTCGCAGTAGCGCGGTGGCGGCTCACGGAAGAGACATGCTGAAACCCTCTATTAGAGAGTTGTGACATAACGTTTCCGTGATCCACCACCGCGCTACCGTGAGCTCACATTCGACCTCAAGGCACGCTCTTCAGGGTGAGCACTGTTAGATACTGTGGTGTCTATCCCATGGATCGCGGAATGCCACAACCCTTAATTATTGGGAGCATGCAAAAACTCACACGGTTTTAAAATCGCAATTTTTTTAAATGCTTTGATTAGCATATTTTGCAGCTTCCCCTTCAGTTTCCCCTGCAGCAGCTGGGAAGCTTTCTCCCGTGGAGCACCAGGAGAACGATATATTAATTATTACTAATAAAATACCCTGCACGAGTCGACGCAAATTAAAGGCGCATGAAGATGTGCCTACAAGTTTTACAATTGTGGGTCGTTAGTAGCTTATACCACCCGTAAAGTTACAGCGGTATTTACGGCACTTAACCTAAATTTTCTAAACCTCTAGACTTGGTACTGTATGCTTATATGAAATTACAGGAATGGTATTTCTTAGTCAACTAGAGACATTTCCATTCTGCAGTGAAGAATAAAGAACATGTCCAAATTTGTCATCCTTTTTACAGGCGAGCAAAATACCTGTGTATATTTACTTGGTTTACATTGGTTGGCGATATTGCATCAGAATGTTTAGATTCCAGTTATTCTTTGCTTGTTTTGCAGGAGAATACTAAAGGCGATGTGAATGAATAGCGAAGTGGGCCGGCTGAGTTTCAGGATCAAGCATGAGAAGGCACCACAATTATAACGTTAGCTGTTTTTGTGCCGTTGACGGGTTTCTCTCAGCTTAATTTGTGGAGACCTCAAATGTTTTATTCATCTTTACTTACTAATTATAAATAGCCCAAGTTCTGCGGTAAGTATAAGGAAGAAGCTTTGCCAATGTAGCGGTAGTTGTGTCGTCTGGCAGGGGGCGAGAGTTTAGGTGATCTTTTATGTATGCTGCATAAATATTCCCAAACCAAGCTAGTGTTATATTTGAAAGGATAGAATGATTATTATTTTTCAAAAATAAAAAAAAAACTTTTTTATTAAAGCAGTAAACTCCAAAAAGTCATCTTCACAGCTTTCAAGTATTCATTGGTTTAATGGGTTTTTCGGGATTCGAAGCGCGGGTTTCTTACTTTTGAGTTCTCGACTCTGATGCTGTTCATGAAGGTGCGGTCAATGAGCACAGTATAAAATTGAAATAAAATATTGAATAATCAAACATTTATTTTGTGTGTGATCAATTCACTTCTAAAATGCTGCGTTCTAATCATAAATAACCCTTGCAAAGAGTCCTAGCCTGCGTCACGTGCTAGCAGCCGATGTGACGCAGCGGGCAACCGTCTAGGGGGCAGAGAGGGGGGATTGTTGCAAGCGATCTATTTAGCCGTGGGACAGCTGCTTCCCGGCTCTAGTTCCGCAACATATCGGCACATTCGAAAAACTGTTCTGAAAGTTCTGCAGTGGATGTGGAGAACTGTTGCGAAGAAAGTTTCAACAGTCAAACAACATTGTACCGACAAGCTGTGCCCGCAATAGTTGCCAAAATGCTTCCAGCTGTTGTCTAGTTGCTGCGAGTCAAGCAAGGAACACCTAGTACCACTAAATAAAATACGCTTCAGAGTAACGACACTTGCCCATATTGTGTCTTAAAAGCATGGTTGCCAGTTATCTAAAGCGTTAGAGAGTTTTAGTAGACCGTTTTTCTCTGTCTGCTCCGCTGTAGAGAAAGCGGAGTCTCCACTACGCATGCGCGGCTCGCTCTGGGATTGAGCGTAGTTATCGGAGTGAGTGGGTTGAGAAAGCATGTTTCGTTCTCGGCGGAGTCTTTGTAGATGGTGTTTTCGTGGACCCATGCTCGTAAAGGTAGCGCGCACTGCACCTTTGCATGATATGAAGCGCGCGCGCACGGTGCAGTATTGTGCATCCTAAATCGAGCCACTAAAGGCCGGTTCAGACACTTGCGTTTGAGTGCGTTTGACTGCGTTGCGGCGAGAACCGAAAGCAAGTCACCGGCACATCTGTGCTTTGTATGAAGCGTGGAATCCAATTCAGCGAATCTTCTTGGCACGCGATATAAGAAGCAGGGATGTCCTGGTGTATCGCTGCCGCAACGCAGTCAAACGCAACTGTGTGAACCGGGCTTAAGCCACGCTTCAGTAAGAAGTCTGAGCCTTCGCTTGGAACTATGCCGGTGGCATGAGATCATTTTGCGTCGCAACACGTTTTTATCAAACTTGCTAGGGAGCTCGTGAAAGAGCGCATCCCTCCCCTAACTCATACCTATCCTTCAGTGGGACCTGTGATGTCATGCTGTTTTCATCTATAAGCTTTTCCCGTGAAGCGTGTTGTCGTCAGATAGGCTGCAGTGACGTCACTTGATCAGCCATGCCCGTGGTATAGCTGCCACCAGCCTAGTCGTCACCGTTATAATTTTACGCCATTTATGCTGTACTTCAGCGTTGTCAGGAAGTAAAGATAACTATACCAGCATTGCAAGTAGACGTCACGCACAAGCCATGTACGCACGATTGCAACCATGGCATCTGGTCTCCCCCATTTCTCTGCTCGTGCGAGAGAAAGAGCGTGCAATCCCAAGCCTT
This sequence comes from Ixodes ricinus, assembly GCA_037355805.1. NCBI lineage: Eukaryota > Metazoa > Arthropoda > Arachnida > Ixodida > Ixodidae > Ixodes > Ixodes ricinus. The sequence goes on along the minus strand of JAZHYW010019667.1, from coordinate 1,358 downwards.
TCATAGTTCTCTCCAGATCATCGTCCACCTGTCTGCATGCATGCCCGCATGGAGCTCCCGCGGGAGCTCCAGTCCATGGCTGTCGGTGGCCAGGCTCTATACATAGATCGACCTTTCCGATGAATGGCTTCAGATCGGTGCCATTTGGTGTGTTCGTGCTTATGGCGTGCGTGTTGCTTGCGCTTCGAAGCGATGAACATGCACTCGGTGGGCTGTGAACATCACGGCTTGGGCTGTGGATTTGTGTACACTGGAAAGGTGTATAAGATTGGCTCCTAAGAAAGAGACCTTGATTGGTGCATCACGCGCACAAACCCGAGATTTATGCGCGTGATTATGACCTTGGCAGGCTTGCATATTTAAGTGCTCTTCAACACGAGCACAAGCTCGGTGGTGGCCAGGTGCACGGCTTGAAGTCGTGTATATGGATATGTGTTTATTAACGTGCATTCATGTGAGTGGAGGGCTGTTTCTTGTGTGGTGTGGTTCTCCTTAGGGCCACTGCCTTTGGGAATACCGCGTTCGCGGCGAGGACGTTCTACCGCGAAGCGGATTCGTGCTCGCGTGGCATGCTGCTCGTCGAGCGCAATGAGACACCAGTCACGTGGGTAACGGTGATAAACTCTGTTTATTTACAATGCAAAACAAATACAAAAGACAGCGGTTATAAGCTGGTGAACTCCGCCGGAGTGGGGGTGGCCCACGGCCGAACGGTCGTTCACAAAGATACAAAGGACGGGGTAAACGCTCACCGGTGCACCGGACGGTTCCCCGCTGTCGCCGCCGCCGAGATCCCAGGAAGAAGAAGCAGGATCACGCTGTCCGTTGGTTTTAAGATAACAGCGGGGGCGAAGTGGCCAATCAAGGAACGTAACGTCGATCTCCTTTCTGCGGGGGTTCGCTACGGAATCGCCCCAACGGGGGAGAGGAGGAAGCCACTCACCGTGGTAAGCAGCGCCACCTCTCGCTACGCCAGAGCGGCCGCCACGGCGCGCCAAAACGCTGACGCGACAGAATGTTGAGAGATCACAATCCCCACACTCCCCTCCTTAGCCAATAGTCACCCGCCAACGGGTAGATTGGCACAAACACACAACATCTAACTAAAATAATAAAAAAAGAAAAAGGCCGCCAGTGGCCACAATGTTAGGGACAACTCCCCCAGTCTCTTACGGCCACGTTGTCGATCAGATCGTCCCGCAGGCCGCCACGAGCACATGTACTTGGGGTTGAACTCGACGCAGCGAACGGGGCCCGTGTGGTGCAGTTGAGCACCGCCGTCCGGAGACCTCCCCACGCCCTCCGCCGTGCTCCACACGTGCACACGGCCGTCCGTCGACCCGCTGAAGACGAACTGC